>CAOLHI010005703.1:0-67642 GCA_948474755.1 Ctenosaura bakeri
CAGTCATTAAAAGTAGTTACACTGTAGTTACATCTAACAATCCCACCACCCCAATCCCACCTTTGCAGCTGGGCAGTGTCCCCACTTGAAGTGTTTCTGATATACTGGACAGTAGACTGGGTGGCCCTTCCAACTCTATGATTCTACGATTGAGGTGCTAGGCAATGACGTCTGCATTCCTCTCCTAGTCAGAGAGTGTGTCAAGAACAGGCAGCTGCAGGGACTCCTCAGAGTCCTGCCACATATGCTTGTTTCAAGGCATCCCATGACTGGGAGGATGTTGGGGACATCAATGCCCAGCATCTTGATCTTCAGAAGCACTTTGGTCAGGGGACTCCAGGTATGTTTGGTCGGTCAACCAAGAGTGAATGTGAATCCCCAGCAATTACACTTACTTAAATACAGGCCATTTTCACACTAGATTGTTATAGTGCTATTATTCCACTTTCAACACCCTATGGAATCCTGGGGTTTGCAGTTTAGGGAGGGGCCTCAAGAAACTCCAGAATGCCACAGGATGTTGAAAATGGAATAATGGCACTATAACAGTCTAGTGCAGAAATGGCCACAGTTTACAGTCTTTTAATTACTCAACAGGATGTCTGATACTGTTCACAACTGTGAACCCCTTCTCCCATGATAAAGAAGGTGCTACCTGGATGAGGATTGGCTGCCCTGGCTTTTTCCGGTAGAACAGGGCTTTCACATCAAACTCTGGTGACGTGGTGTTCTTCACCACTGGTGAACGGATTTTCTCCCCTTCACACTTTATGATCACGTAGGGATCCACTCCTGGTGAAAACAAAAAAGGCTATTGAAACTCCCAGAGTTGGTTAGAACCACTGAATCCCCCCCCCTTTCTTAAAATGATTCTGCTGAAACCCTGGAAGAGGTCACTTTTGGTTCTTCCAATCCTGCCCCAATATCTGTCATGAAACCATGCCCCATGGAGGAGCGGCTTAAGAGAGCTGGATATGCCAAGGAACTTGACTTCTCCTCAGGCACTTGACTTCACAGGATTTGACTTTCTGACTTGATTTAGTTTGATCTAACTTAATTTAGTCTGACCATGCTGGGATAGACTCTGTGTTTGCTCTCCCTTTCCTTTTGAACTCCAAGTCCCAGCACAACAGGATAAAATGCAACTCTTCCAAGAAAGGCATTGATCTGACCCTTCACTGAAAGGAGATGCAGTCATACATTATTGCTCTTATGGAAATCCTTGCTAGATCTTTTCCTTTCTTCAGTGGCAGTTTCCTTTCCACTGCCTCCTTCTGCACCCTCTCTTTGCAATCCTTGTAACAATTCTATACGGTAATTTGCTATAACTTGTCCCCGTATTGCAGATAAGAAGAGTGAAGCTGAGAGAACATGATTGGCCTAAGGCCATCAAGTGCGTTTCTGACAAAGATGAGATCGAAACCAGGGATTTGTCATGATATGCTGTGGGCTAATTTTTATTCCTTTCCTATATGACGGATTTCTTTTCCATCATACATCCTCTCCTTCACATCAACATCCTACTTGGTTGCATCAATAAGAATATGGTATAGATCAAGGGAGGTAATAGCACCACTCTACTCTACTTTGGTTAGACCTCATCTGGAATCCTGTGTCCAGTTCTGGGCACCTCAGTTCAAGACGGATGTTGACAAGCTGGAACGTGTCCAGAGGAGGGTGACCAAAATTGTGAAGGGTCTGGAAGCCATGAAGCCCTATGAGGAGCAGCTTAGGAAGTTGGGGATGTTTAGTCTGCAAAAGAGAAGGTTAAGAGGGGACATGATAGCCATGTTTAGATGATATGTCGAGGAAGGAGTGGGCTTGTTTTCCACTGCTCCAGAGACTAGGACAAGAAGCAATTGATTCAAACGACAGGAAAAGATATTTCACCTAAACCTCAGGGAGAACTTCCTGAAGGTCAGAGCTATTTGGCAGTGAAATATGCTGCCTCGGAGTGCAGTGGAGGCTCCCTCTTTGGAGATTTTTAAGCAGAGGCTGGATGGCCATCTGTTGGGACTGCTTTGATGTGGGTTCCTGCATGGGAGTGGGTTGGACTAGAGGCCCCTGTGGTCTCTTCCAACTCTATGATTCCACTTCTTTAGATGAGATATACCACAATAGTATCACGTTGCAGGTGGTAAATGCTAAGCCATATGAGAAATGATGGTCAATTTCCCTGATAAAGTGCTCCAAAGCATTGTGGTATAGACTCCCTGGATTAAAACAACTCCTGTTGTGTTTCTTTTTTTCATACTGCTGCCCTTTGGCTGCCTGTGGTTGGAAACCAGCATGGAGAAGATTCAGCACCTTCTGCAGAACCCTGGTTCTTCAGTCCAGAAGCTGAGATGACGTGGACTTGGGACACCAGCTGTGGATAGCCACACATGCCGCTCCAGCAGGTGTGGGGAGGTTCATCCAGGGTCAGCTCCCTAAATGGAAGAGAAAGAAGGAAGAAACAAAACAGGCAAGGAATATCCACATCTCCAACTCCAGAACTCTAGGCACTCCTGTACAGCCAAAGTACCATAAGGGGTGTAGCTACAGTGAGGGCAAAATGAGGACACTGAACACCTCCAATGAGAGTTCTGCCCCCAAAAAGAGATTTTTCTTCAGTCTCCAAATTTCTATAACTGCAGTAACTTAAAACTTCAGAGGAACATTTAGAAATAGAGCCTAGGCATCCAAAGCAAAGGGACAGGCAAGGCTCAGTGACCAAGAGAAAGCAAACACAGGAAACAAAATAATGCAACATATGAACAACTTCCAAGGTTGCTCAACCTGTCCAGTGCTAGAATTTTGGGGAATGAATGAAAATTTTATTGGGGGAGGGCAGAATTCTCCTTCTGTACATGTCCAGTTATGTCCCAAAACTTATCAAACCCAAGAAGGCCAGTGTGATAGTGGTTTGAACACTGCACTATGACTGGAAATGTGGGCTTGAATCCCTTCTTGGTCATGGAAACTCATTGGGTGAGCTTGGGCAAGTCACACTCTCTCAGCCTCAAAGGAAGGGCTTGGCCAAGAAAATTCCATGACAGGTTCACCTTCGAGCCACCATAAGTTGGAAATGACTTGTAGGCATACAACAACAACTTAAGGGATTTATAGTTTAATGCTTTTTAAACTCTTGTACTCCCTACTTTTTCAGCTGTTCTATTTTAGTTTAGATTGTAAGTTGCATTAAATCCCATTTGGAGAAAAATATATATATATATATATATATATGTATGTATGTATGTATGTATGTATGTATATGTGTGTGTGTGTGTGTTTGTTTGTATCAAATCTGGAGAAATATATATGTGTGTGAGCGTGTGTGTATGTATATCAAATAAATGATGAAATAAAGAGAATAATAAAAATGCAATCAGGTGGAACTGGTGGTATAGCTTCCAGCTGAGCAACACCGGGTTCCCCAAAGTAGCTTAGTGCTGGAGACTTAAAAACTTTAGGCTTTTGAGCTACAATGTCCAGAATCCCCCAGCCAGCCAGCCAGCATGGGGGACATCCTTTTGTCATCCAGAGATATCTTTTTGTCTCCCAAATCTCTTTTGTCTGTCCCAAATCTCCCACCATTCACCTTTTCATCACGGAGGGAGAGAGGGAGGAAGGGCCTTACTGGCAATCCGAAGGCACGTCCGTGAACTGCCTGAGAAGAAACTCAGCAACGTGGCCAGGCTCAAAGGTGGTTGGGATGATGACGTAGCGGCCTTCCTTCATATCCGTCCTCAGGAAGACGCTGCGGGAATTGATATAGATGGAACTGGCCACCTTGGGCTGCAAGGTATGCATCCGGTAAGCTCGATTCAGCTCCACCTGAGTGGGAGGAAGCACAAAAGAAAAGAAACCAGGGAGTTTATGGACAGCAGTGGTGGGAATCACGCGGCCCACGGGATGCATACCTTCCAACATTGGAAAACCATGACACATGTGGCCAAGCAACATCAGTGTGGTCACGATGGGACCTGGAGGCACCAGAGGAGAGGAGAATAACAAATATTGTCCCTCACTTCAAAACGGGAGGGTGCAGGTTTGTTCTTTGCTGCCCCAGAGGGTAGGGCCAGGTCTAATAGTTTTAAGTTACAGGAGGGTAGATTTGGACTAAATGTTAGAAGGAGCTTTTTTTGACAATAAGAGCAGTTCCACAGTGGAACCAATGACTTAGAGAGATGTTGGAGTCACTTCATATGGAGGACGGAGGAAGCCTGTTTTCTACTGCTCCAGAGACTAGGACATGGAGTAATGGCTTCAAACTTCAGGAAAAGAGATTCCGTCTAAATGGAAGAACTTCCTGATGGCAAGAGCTGTTGGACAGTGGAATGTACTATCTGGGAGTGGTGGAATCTCCTTCTTTGGAGATTTTTAAACAGAGGGTGGATGGCCATCTGTTGAGAGTACTTTGATGGCATATTCCTGCATGGCAAGAGGTTGGACTCAAAGGCCCTTGTGGTCTCTTCCAACTCTATGATTCTATGATTCTTCCTCTGAACGTCTTCAAAAAAAGGCTAGACAACTATCTGTTGTGAATGCTCTAGCTAGATTTCCTGCATTGAGTAGAAGCTTGGACTTGATGGCCTATGAGGCCCCTTTCAGCTCTATGATTCTATGGCAAGGTTATTAATGGTGAAGAACACACAAGTTAGGAGAACCTGCAGCGGTTTGATTTTGCCTGAGCCTACTGGGAAGGGCAAGATTCTGTTCCTTTCCCTCTTCTCCCCCTTGCCTTTGCACTCTGAATCTAGTTTGCAGCAGCTGAAGTGAGCTGAGGACAAAGGGGGAAAGTGGGAGATGGAGAGAGAAACTGGGCCATTTTTAAAGTGGGACAAATGAGGAATAGGACTGTTGCTGACATATCACGATTGCTTGGAGGGTCAGGGCTGCATGCAGAATAGGGGGTTCCCAATCTGCTCTTCAGACTCTGGCAAACTTCATAAACCTTGAAATTTAAAAAAAGATGAACTACCCTTACTTTTTTGACTAAGAAGTGCCTACAGGACTGCATTGGGCAACTGATGAGGTTTGGGGCTGCACTGCCCCCCTCATGGGAACATTGATAGGTCACAGCAACACTCCTTGGTAGATTTAAGAGAAAAATCTTTGGCCGCCATTGGGCAATTATAAACCAGAGGAACGGGGGGGGTCTTTTTCCAACAGGAAAGCAACTTTAGGAGTCATTGCTGTTGGGAAAAGACCTCTCTGGAACCAAAAATGGCTTGGGGGGGGGCAAAAATGTTGTAAAAGGGGTATTTTAGGGTCATTTCTTTTGGGGGGAGCTATAGTCTACATGTGGTCCATGGGAAATAATTTGCTCACCCTTGCTCTAGGAGTGTGGATTTTGCTCTTAAAAGCTGTTTCAGGTCTCCTGCCCTGAAACAGCCTAAAATTGCACTGTACTGAAATCAGAAGAGGCTAGAACATCATTTCCAGTTGCCCAAAATGGCAGCAGTACAGCTCAGGTAGGGGTGTAAGGTGCCAAAAAAGGCTGCCCACCACTCCACACATCCATGACATAGAGTTGTCAGTGAATCTGGAGAGGGCTCCCATAACTTTATGTTTGGGTTGGACAGTCATTGTTGCTATCGTGTGCCTTCTTTTTCATCATTATTTTATTCTATTATTATTATTATTATTATTATTATTATTATTATTATTATTATTATTACCACCACCACCACCACCATCATCAGTTTATAATGATAAGTTGTTTCTGACTTATGGTGACCCTAAGGCGAATCTATCACAGGGCTCTCTTGGCATGATTTGTTCAGAGGCAGTCTGCCATCCCTTTCCTCTGAGGCTGAGAGAGTGTGACTCACCCAAGGTCACCCCATGAGTTTCCATGGCTGAGTGGGGATTCAAATCCTGTCTCCAGAGTTGTACCCCAGTGCTTAAACCACTACTCCATGCTGGCTCGCTAAACAGTTGGGCAGAAGAAAGAATTTCAGCAGGTGTTGCTTGTCACCTGGTTGTGTGACAAGCAACAGATTTGCTCTAGGACTTATTTATTTCTCTTTTTGGCAGCTGACGGTATCTGTAGGCTCTTTCTCCAGCACCACATTTCATGTATGATTTTCTTCCCGCATGTAACATTGTGGCACTTCCTGTCACCATTTTGAGAGGGGCTGCAGCAGAAAATGGAGAGATTTTGGGCTTGTAGTGGTTGGGGTACAGCTCACAGAGGTGTCTGGTTGAGGGCAGAATTGGGCCCTGGCCCCCAGACAGTTGTTGACCCCTGCATTAAAGCCAGAGTGGAAATCAGGTGGCTTTCAAGAGGTTGTTGGATTGCAGCTCCCAGCATTCTTCAGTCCAGATGTATGTATGTGTATGCATATATATATATGTATCTTCATTTCAGGGCAGGGAACCATGCAGTCCTGCTGACCTTGTTGGATTGCAACTGAGAGCAATCAAGACCAAGGATGTATCCAAGATCATTTCCACACACATCTTCCAAAGCTATATGACTCACATCATGCACCCCAAAGGAAAGCAAGTTTCCATATTGCTGCAGCCACTGCCTGGGACTGCCTGGGGAATGCATGACAGGATGTAATCAAGAGGCAGTTTCTACTTGAGAGTTTGGCCCTTCTGCACCAGCCTCCATGAAACTTGGCAATGCTGGCTGGGCATGAGGGAACGAACCAATGGATTCAAATTACAAGAGAAATTCCACTTTAACATTAGGAAGAACATCTTGAGCATAATAGCAGAACAGACTGCTTTGGATTGGTGGTGGTGGTGGACCTTCCCTCTTTAAAAAGTTCTTTAAACAGAGCTTTGATGGCTATCTTTCAAGAGTGCTTTAGTTGTACATTTCTGCACAGAAGGGGGTTGGGCTAGATGGCCCTTGTGGCCCTTTCCAACTCTACGGTTCTAAAGGTCTTTCCGCATTACACTGTTATAGCACTATTATTCCACTTTCAACATCCTATTGAATTCTGGGGTTTGTAGTTTACAGAAGCCAAAGAGCTCTCTGGCTGAGATTTCTAAATGCCCCTCCCTAAACTGCAAACTCCAGGATGCCATAGGTGGTTTAAAGTGGAATAATAGCACTATAACAGTGTAGTGCAGAAGGGCCCTATGGTTCTAATGCTAATCTAGGATGTTGGACTTGAATTCAAATAATCAATTATGACATGAATGAAAGTTGCTCTGTGATCTTGACTCAGGCAACATATCCCAGCCTAACCTACCTCACAGGATTGTTGTGAGGACAAAATGGGATTGCCCTTAAAGATCTGGTGCTGAGCTTCTTGGAGGAAGATCTGGCTTAAAAATAAAGAAGGATTAAAAAAAAAAAGCCTATAGACAGTCAGGAAGGTTTCTGTACCTCTGCACAGTTTCTGCAGCCGCAAATGATGGCAGACCTTTTAACAGACTATTGCTTAGCACAGCTTTGAAAAGTTGATTTTTGGCCTATATGTCCCAGATTTGTCCAGCCAGTATGGCAGAAATGGCTGGGGATTCTGGGAACTGCAATGCTAGGTGAAGGAATCTGAGAGCTGAGAGTTGTAATATAAAAATTGTTTTTTTTTTCCCCCTCAAGCTTTGTTGTCTACTCTGCTTACCTTGAAGATGTCGAACCCAATGGCCAAATTCTCCCCCTTGCCATCTTTTCGACTGGTTCGTTTGGGCTTCTGTTGGATGCAGATGAGCACTTCATCCTCTGTTTTCTTTACATCAAAAACATACTGCCACAAAAAGAAAGGAGTCAGAAAAAGAAGAAGTGGGGAGCAGAGCAACTGGTTTGCAATACAGGGCTGCAGCATAAAGACTGTGAAGCCAAGCTACATATAAGGAAATTCCTTAGGGCCCAGTCACACAACAGATATTTTATAGCACAAGTATTCCATTTTAACTGTTGTAACTTTGTCCTATGGAATCCTGGGGTCTGCAGTTTAGCCAGAGGCATTTAGAATTCTCGGCGAGAGCCCCCGCAGTGCCTCCTCAAACTATAAGCCCCAGGATTCCATAGGACAGCACCATGGCAGTTAAAGTGGAATAACAGTGCTATAGGTATGTAGTGTGAATGGGCCCCAGGAACGTCTTGGTCTTTTCTCACCCCCTAAGACATGATGTAATGTCTACCTCTCAGTCTCATCACTTCTGCTCATGATGTGGAGAGACTAATCATGATCCACACCACTCATTTTGAATGCTTGAACACACTGGCCACAATCCTCTTGGTGAGCTACACCTGTGTAAGTCCCCTTACAGCTGCGGTTAAACTTTTTTTTTAAATAATTTTATTCAAATTTCAACAAATAAAACAAACAGTAATTTCTGCAATGTTACATGTAGTGTTTTTCCTTCTTCCTTTCCTTTCTGGATTACAATTATTGATATTCCCTCTATTTATTATATCACGTATTGCAATAAAATGTTAATAATCTATAATTTGTTAGTTCCTGCTATATCTCTCTACTCACTTCATGATATTTCATTAACTATTAACTGTATAATAATTGTTATTATGAAAAATGTAATACCCTCCGTCTACCCCCAACCCAAATCTGAAACAATCTTCCACTCTTTGTTTATGTCCTCATCTGATTTCCCTTTCAATCTTTGTGTAAATATGTCCACATTTCTGTTTTCCATAAAAGCTGTCCACCACTGTTCCGTTGTAGGTGTAGTTTCATTTTTCCAAAATCGTGCATATTCAATACAGACCGTCGTCACCATATACAATATAATTCTCCAGTGTCTCTTAGCTGGTGTTGCATCTAATGTATGTGTCATGTTTAAACAGCTGCGGTTAAACTTTTTTGACCATTGTGCCATGGGTGTATTCAATTCATGGTTGAGTAAGTGGAGCTCCACACATGCAACCATTTCCTATAGGACTAAATACTATAGTGAGTCCCAACTAAAGGAGAACCATTGACCAAGCTGGGTTACTTATGTGTTGACTCACTGTGCAACAATTTACCAATGCTCTTAATGTACAGGTTGAGTGTCCCTTACCCAAAATGCTTGAAAACAGAAGTGTTATGGTATTTTGGAATTTTTTTCTTTTTGATTTTGGAATATAGTATCTTTTTGGAATAGCCTCATGTCTCATTTGTTTGCTAGTTGTGTTGTCTATGAAGCACAAGGCTGGAGAGAGACTAAGGATCTGTGAAATGGCAGGAATCCAAGTGTAAAGCCAGGTAAACCCAAGCCACCTCTTTCAATTCCATCTTGCAAAATCTTCAGTTTAATTCTAGTTTTTTTTCCCCATCCCACAAGAAATCTTGGATATCTTTTTGCGACTTTTTAAAGTTTATTTCATTATCAATTATCAGTATGGTTTGAAACAAAAATAGTAGTTAGGTAGAATATTCATCTTTATAGCCACTATTCTCCCTAACAAAAGTAACTTTAAATTCTTTCACTTTTTAAGATCTTGCTTGATTTCTGTCCATGTTTTTTCATAATTGTGTTTGAATAAATCAGATTTCTTCTTTATTATATCCATTCCTAAATATTTTACTTTTTGGACACATTACATCCAGAAGTCTCTTGTGACTCTTTCTCTTAAGATCTGACAATATTCTTAGTCAATGTATTTATCTTGTCTTTCATTCATCTTTAATCCCAATATTACTAAAAAAAAACTATAGTTTTTTAAAAATTCCTCTATTCTATCTAGAGGATTTTCCAAAAAGATTACTAGATCGTCAGCAAAAGACCTTCACAGGTCCTCAGTCTCTCTTTTTGCTGCCAGCTGCCCGCTTCTGCCTTCGAGATGGCAGCTGCGGAGCTCCCCAGGTCTGAGATGAGCGGGAATGCCTCGGCCACCACCTCGAAGGTGGAAGTGGAGGCTAGTGACAAAAAGTTTTGGTTGTTGGAAGTTTTTGGATTTCTGGATAAGGAAGGCTTGACCTGTTTGACTTTCTTCAGTGTGACTGCAGAAAGAACTGTTGTCCATTCTCCATCATATATTGCACACATAGAAACGCACACACAAAATGGGAGACCAGTTGCACCTCCTGAGCTGTAATGAATTGTCTACCACACCAACTCTCTTTGTCTTCTCACCTGGGGATTCTGCAGGAAGGTGTCTCTGTTATTTATGCAGCCTCCACATCGGTTCTTCAAGGGATCTTCATGTCTCGTCCACTCCCCCCGCAGGACCGCCTCCTCCCAGGTCTTGTGGATACTCAGGTACGACGTGTTGATGAGACGGCATTTGATGACGTCGGTGAAGTATTTGCAGAAGTCATCAAACGCCATCCTAAGACAGGAAAAATAACTGTTGACTCAGGATGTGACCAGATTTCATGGCTCTTGGATGCCCTACTAGAGATAGAAAGCATACTAATCATTTTGTTTCCCAGTTGAATGGTTTTCTCAACCAGTTGAATGGTTTTCTTAACAGTCGGAAACCTCTGCCAGGAAGACATCTTCACAGTTTTCTCTCTGTATTATTATTTTTTAAATATAATTTTATTGAAATTCCATCACATAAAACACATATGTATATAATTGTACAATTCACTGAAATATTTCTGATAATCTTCCTCTCCTCCCTAGATTTCATGTTCTTCAATTTAATCAACATGTTAAAATTAGATGTACTACACTAATATATACTAATATTTCATGATAGCTCCTACAATAAGTCCGTTCTAAATTATATGTCATATTATTCATCTGATCACATCCTCTTGATAAAAGTTATACATTTATATCAAGCATTGTTATTTGAAAGTACCCAGCAATTATCCGACACTATTCTCCATTCTTTTTTTATCTCTTCATTGGATTTGCCCAAAAGGCAAAACACTTTTCTCTCTGTATTCAAACATCTCAAAGTAACTGCTATTGCTAAATTATGGGGGAATTATTTTGAGGAGAAATAATGTGGCTTTCTCTGTGCAGGACACATGTTTTCTATGCAGAAAAACACATTTGTTTCACCCCCTCCCACATGTATTTCTCCGCAGAATAATTCCCACAGAACACATTGAAGTGTTTCAATATAAGGACAGTACTATGGAGAAATATTCTCCCTACTGAGGAGAGAAAACTATGGTACTCATTTGTTCTTGTATCCCTGTTTCTCACATTCAAACAAAATGTTGGACAGGTAGCAGAGTTTGGAAAAGATGCTTTTGGTGCATCTTGGTTGGTGTTAACGGTCATCAAGTAGACTTCCACTTCTGGTGACCTTATGAATGAAGATTTCCAAGTCACCCTAACATTAACATCCCGCTCAGGTCTTACTGAGGCAGTAGCTAGCTCCTTGGTTGAGTCTGTCTACCTGTAATCTGGTCTTCCTCTTTTCCTGCTGCCTTCTACCTCACCAAGCATTATTGTCTTTTCTACTGAGTCATGTCTTCTCATGATATGGCCAAACTATGACAGCCTCAGTTCAGTCATCTTGGCTTCCACGGAGAGTTCTGCCTTGATTTCCCCTTAGCACCCATTCACTTGTCTTTTCAGCAGTCCAAGGTATTCATAGAACTTTCCTCAAGCACCACACTTCAAAGGAATTGATTTTCTTCCTATCAGCTTTCTTCACTGGGTAGCTTTCACAACCATACTTAGAAAATAGAAATAAAATTTTGAACTACTCAAATCCTCCAGACAGGTTTCTGAACATTGTAGTTCAGAATACTGTCGGCCTTCCACATTTGCGAGTTTGACTTTCACAGATTTTTTTACATATATAAATCTTTTTTTGTATAGCTATGGCCATTACAATAACATTAAAACAATACAAATACAAAGGGTGTTATACTTTATGCTCCCATCTATCATCTCTGACTTCTATTTATCCTTACTACAAAGTTCCCTTCTCAGAATTGATGCTTTGAAACCAAAACAAGGAACTTTATTGGAAATGTATGGGACTGAATCTCCCAAAAGAAGTTTGATTAAAAATGAGCTGAGCTTATTGGGTGTAAAGTCAAGATCTTTAAACAGGGCCTTCCTTACGCCTATATAAATTGGGCATACCAGTAAGTAATGTACTAGATCTTCAACTGTATTGCTTCCACATGGGTAGATTCCATCCTCCCTGGGGATATGATGATACCTTCCATGCACTACATGAGTCCATTAAGTTACAATGGAGAACTGTGAAAGCACGTCTCCACTTGGAACTGGTTATGCTATTTAAGTATTGAGGATGAGGCATTTGCGTAGGCAATTTTGCATACCGGGGAGCACATTTTGACATACATATAGAAACATGATCAGCTCGAAAATAATTTTTTAAAATGTGTGCTTTCAGATGTCGAGCTGCTTGCTCAAAGTTTAAAGCATCTAAGGACTCCAGTCCCTCCACTAGATGTAGAATCTTCTGGTTCCAGGATAGATATCTTCTACTATTGCAGTTGGACATCTCATTGAAGGCATTCAAAACTAAAGAAGAACCTATTCCTTTTCTCAGTTTCAGCCAATATTTGATTGCATACATATGAACAGCACTCTTCAGCATGCGGAGACCAGACTACAACTGCAAAATGAAGGTTTCAGTTCCTATAGGTAGTCCTAAGATTACCCTAAGGAAATGATTCTGGACTGTTTCTAGGTGTGTTTGCAGGGATGCTCCTCAAAGTTCAGCAGCAAAACATATCTGAGCAACTACCTTAGCCTTATAAATTTTAATAGCAGGTGGAATCTGTTTATCAATTTTGCCCCAATAGAATTTTAGCAGGGAGTTGACAGCGCTAATGGCAATTTTTTGACTTTCACAGAGAAGTGTAAGATCCTACACTTAGGTAGAAAAAATGGAATACAGAAATATAGGATGGGGGACACGTGGCTGGATAGCAGTACATGTGAAAGGGATCTAGGAGTCTTCATAGACCACAAGCTGAACATGAGTCAGCAGTGAGATGCAGCAGCCAAGAAAGCCAATGCAATTCTCAGCTGCATCAATAGGAGTATGGTGTCTAGATTGAGGGAGGTACTGGTACCACTCTATTCTGCATTGGTTAGACCTCATCTTGAATACTGTGTCCAGTTCTGGGCACCCAAAATCAAGAAGGACATGGTCAAGCTGGAGCAAGTCCAGAGGAGGGCAACCACAATGGCGAGAGGCCTAGAAGCCATGCCCTATGAGGACAGACTTTGAGAGCTGGGTATGTTTAGTCTGCAGAAGAGAAGGTTAAGAGGGGACATGATAGCCATGTTTAAATATTTGAAGGGATGCCATGTAGAGGAAGGAGAGGGCTTGTTTTCTGCTGCTCCAGAGACCAGGACAAGGAGCAATGGATTCAAGCTGCAGGAAAGGAGATTCCATCTGAACCTTAGGAAGAATTTCCTGATGGTCAGAGTTGTCCGGCAGTGGAATATCCTGCCTCAGAGTGTGGTGGAGTCTTCTTCCTTGGAGGTTTTTAAGCAGAGCCTGGATGGCCATCTGTCGGGAGCGCTTGAGGGTGTTCCTGCATGGCAGGGGGTTGGACTGGATGGCCCCTGGGGTCTCTTCCAACTCTACATTTCTATGAGTCAATGATTTGTGAATTTCTCCAACCCCTGCACCCCCAATCTCAGACGCTTCCTTTCAAGGAGAACCTTCCCTCTTGGTGGCTCCAAACAGGCCACGCAGCCCTTCGAAAAATGTGCCTCTGGTTCTCCTCCTCCTCTTCCTCTTCCACCAGCCATTGCCTGGCCAGCTAAAGGATGGGCTAATGTAGCCCCCCAGGGCTTTTTTTGTGGCTGACAGGGCCCACAAGAGCCAAGTCTTCCTCTCAAATGCCCTCTGGGGTAGGTGTGGGGCATTTTTGTCATTTACCCACCCAAAAAACCCCAATTTACATCCAGGAAGTGCCTTTTTCTGAAATAGGAAGTGACTTCCACTCACTTCCTGTTGTTATAAAAGGCCTTTCTTAGGCCTAAAATGTGCCAAGGGGATAAAAACATAGACAAAAGCCCCTCAGTACCCCCTAGAAGGCATTTGGTGACTTTCATCGTTAAATTTTAAATTTATTGTGGTGGTTTTTGCCTGTCTTCTTAAGAGAGTTGAAAAAGTCATTTTTTGAATTTCCAGAATCCCAAAGAAGATATAGTCTAAAAATAAAATAACCCTTCCAAGCCACTACCGTTGAATTCATTTATTTTCATGCTTTGTTTTCATCAAGACATTGTTTTTAATCAGTTTTTATTACCTTTGGCTGCCTTGAATACTTTTTTTTTTTTTGGCCAGAAAGGCAGGGTAGAAAATAAACCAGCAAAAAATTAAGTATTTTATTGGCATGACATACTCACCCATTGATAGAAGGATAGGATTAAGAAGAAGAGAGAAATTAATAATAAGAAGAGAGAAATTAATAAGCTCTGATAGAATATAATTTATTAGGTTAAAGAAAAGTTCACTCAAAGGAAAAGAGAACAAAATAAAGAGAATAAATAAAGAAGAGAAGAGAATTAAAGAAATAGGGAAGATCTAGGGAAAGGAAATAGGAGGGATATAGCGAAATTGACAATTAGGGAAGTAAGCGGAGTAATGGGAAAATGATTATGTTTGGATTTTTTGTTGGACGGGAAAAACTAATAAAGAACCAGCTAGTATAGAGAAAAGAAAATAAAAAAAGGGAAGAGTTTTTATTAGTTAAAAAGGAAAGATTGGAGACTGAATTGATTTGGATAAACAAGTCCATTTATTAGGAGATGAATTGGTTTGGTGAAGCATGACAAAATGTAGACGACATTTTTTTTTGTTAAATCTATCTTTCATTACTTTACTTTCAGAATCATATATCTTTAATAAGTTTGAAGCGGACTTTGTGAAATCTGAATTTGTAATTTGAATTTTAATAAAAAGATTTGAAAACTACGATAGACTCACCAAAATTCTCCATCATCCTGCACGGTCATCCCCATCTTTTCTCTCTCACTGTTGCTGACTTTTTGCCACTCCTCAGAGCTACAGAAATAAAAAGAAAGATACACTAGGTCTAGTAATATGTAATATAGTAGATAGATCTATATTACTAGCATCTAGATAGATAGGTAGATAGATATCTTTTGCTGTTATTCCACATATCTATTTTAGGACTACGCATTATCCCTACATTGGGGGAGATGGTGCTTCCTACCGTACATTCATATCCTCTAATGTTTTATAGATGAAAACCAGGACACATGTGGCGATACCAGAGTGTAGTCAAGATGCTAGAAGTTATTAATGAGGAAGGACACACTGTTGTGGCAAGCCAGAGGACTGAGACCATCGGATTCAGAAAACAAGAGTTTATTTTTACTGCGCAGGGATCTCAGTGGAATGGATTTCCAAAAGACTGAGAACCCCGTATTCAGGTTTCAACTTAAATTTATACTTTTTCAAAAACCAGGTACAGGATATGATTACCATATATGAAAAGCTTACAGATTACAAAGCTCCCTTACAGTTTCAAAATGATGCATCTCCGTACCAAGGGAGTATTCTCCCCGGGTCACGTCGACTCCCAAACTCCCCATATTCTGTGCATAACTAAGCCGCATACCTTAGCCCCTGATAAGATAAAAGAATGCACCTGCTTGGCTTATTTTTCTCTATTTTTCTACTTAAGCAACAACTTCTACAATTTAACCCCTTCAACACAAACTAGGAGAGGTTGCAGCAGTTTGTTTTTGCCTGAATCTACTGGGAAGAGATCCCATGTGATGGCATGGATCTGCATACAAACAAAAATAAAAACATTCTCCCATACTAAAATAAAAAAAGAGATAGAGATGTTAGCAAAAAGGCCTAGACAGAACCTTCATATGCTAGCTTTCTTACTACAGGGATGTTGATGATGATGAGGATGATAAGAAGTACCTAAGGGTGGCTACTACCCACAGTCGATATTGGTACAATGGAGTCTTTTTCATACTACAAAATTATAACATTTTGACAGCACTTCAATTGTTATGGATCCATCCTAAGAGATCCTGGGATTTGTAGTTTCAGGAGGTATTTAGACTTCAGAAAGAATGCTAGCATCTCAACAAATTACAAATCCCAGGAGTCCACAGAAGGCAGCCATGCCAATTGAAGTGGAATCAACATGCTTATAATAATTGTTTAACGTGAAAGAGACCAGATAGGTCAAGAGATCTAGGGACCAATCTACCCTCCACCATTTCACAGACGAAAACAGGGCATGTGAAGCCAAACAACGTCCAAGCTGGATCAAGATGACAAAAGTAATTAATGGAAAAGAACACACATGCTGGGAGAGGCTGCAGCAGCTTGCTTTTGGCTTAGCCCTCTCCTCTCTTTTTCCTGCTGCCGAGTTAATTCAGTACAAACTACTTTTGCATTGCAGCAACTTAAATTAAAGCTGAGGTCAAAGGGGGAAAGTGGGAGGAGGAGAAGGAAACTGGGACGTTTCAAAAGCAATTGAAAAATGGGGACTTTCCCTGCCAAGCTGAGACGGTTGGAGAGTATGGACAAATGTCAAAATGCTGGCCCTGCTCCAACTACTTTGGTCTTACTTACGTGTCGCTCCATGGGCCGTTCCATTCTCTTTCCCCCCAGGGGTTCCTCAGCCTGATCATCTCGAGCTTCTCTGATTTGAAAAAGGCGAGGAGACCATGGCCGAGGCGGACTTTCCTCACATCCGTGACCGCGTAGGCATGTCCTTTGACCAGACCGCAATCCAGGCGGGCCTCCATGTCTTCAGCTGAGGTGGCCTTGCAAAGAGAAGAATCAGAGCATGCAAAAATGGGTTTATGAGCAGAAAAAAGATTCCCTAATTTAGAAATTTTGCTGAAAGGAAGCCTGGCTTACGAACAATGAGGAAGGGTGCTCGAGATGGAGAGATATTAAAGTGCCTGGGTGAAAAAGAATAGTTGCCTTGGGGTCAGCAAAGTTTGGTCCTGGGTGTCATCTAGCCCCTAAGGCAGCAAAGTTTGGGATCAGCAAAGCCTTGGGATCAGCAAAGTTTGGCCCTGGGTGTCACATAGCCCCTAAGGCAGCCCCTCACCACCTATCCAGACTCCCTGAACTGCCCTTTCTGATCAAAAAGAAAATAATAATAATAAAAAAAGGAAAACTGATAGAGTGAAGAGTCCCTCTGCTAGCCTCTAGAACCAAATATCCACTTTTAAATAATAATTTGCAGGCTTAGGGCCACCAATTTAGTACCATCACAAGCCCTGAGGTTTCAGGACCAAAATCTGAGAACCAGGAATGACATCTTGCGATGTCATGGGGCAAACCTTGGTGATGTTATGAAGCATAATACAAACCAATACAGAAGGACAGGGTCTCAACCACAGAGGCATAAATCACAAAAGACCATCAGAAAAAAACATAAGCAAAGAAGATCTTTGCAAAGTCCCCCATGATATTCTTGCAAACAAGCTAGTAAAATGTGGGCTGAACAGTGCTACTGTTGGCTGGATTTGCAATTGGTTGACCACCTACCCCAAGGGTCTCACTATGCTCCTCTTCATCTTTGAGAGAAGTACCAGTGGGGTGCCACATGGTTCTGTCCTGGGCCCAGGTTATTCAACATCTTTATCAATGATTTGAATGACAGAACAGAGGGCATTTTTATCAAATTTGCAGATGACACCAAATTAGGAGGGGTAGCTAACACCTCAGAAGATAGGATCAGAATTCAAAATGATCTTAACAGATTAGAGAGCTGGGAATAAACTAACAAAATAAATTCCAACAGGAAGATGAAGGCAATGCTGTGGATGTAGCATACCTTGATTTCAGTAACGCCTTCAAAAGTTCCCCATGACATTCCTTGCAAAGAAACTAGTAAAATGTGGGTTGGACAGGGCTACTGTTATTTGGATTTGTAATGGGTTGACCAACTCAACCCAAAGGGTGATCACGAAAGGCTGCTTTATCATCCTGGAGAGAAGTGACTAGTGGGGTGCCACAGGGTTTGTCCTAGGCCCAGTGCTTCAATATTTTTATCAATGACTTGGATGAAGGAATAGAGGCATGCTCATCAAATTTGCAGAAGACACCAAATTCGGAGGAGTAGCAGATACGCAGAGGACAGGATCAAAATACAAAATGGCCTGGATAGATTGGAGAGCTGGCCGAGGTGAACAAAATAAATTCAACAGAGAGAATTGTAAGGTCCTACACTTGGGTAGAAAAAATGGAATCCACAAATATAGGATGGAGCAGTTTTCTGATACAGTACATGTGAAAGGGATCTAGGAGTCTTCATAGACCACAAGCTGAACATGAGTCAGCAGTGTGATGCGGCAGCCAGAAAGCCAATGCAATTCTCGACTGC
Source organism: Ctenosaura bakeri (assembly GCA_948474755.1). Classification (NCBI taxonomy): domain Eukaryota; kingdom Metazoa; phylum Chordata; class Lepidosauria; order Squamata; family Iguanidae; genus Ctenosaura; species Ctenosaura bakeri. The sequence goes on from CAOLHI010005703.1 coordinate 18,189, forward strand.
ATCAATAGGAGTCTGGTGTCTAGATCGAGGGAGGTACTGGTACCACTCTACTCTGCTTTGGTTAGACCCCAGTCTTGAATACTGTGTCCAGTTCTGGCAAACCCAATTCAAGAAGGATATTGACAAGCTGGAGCAAGTCCAGGGAGGGCAACCAAAATGGTGAGAGGCCTGGAAGCCATGCCCTATGAGGAGAGACTTAGAGAGCTGGGTATGTTTAGTCTGCAGAAGAGAAGGTTAAGAGGGACATGATAGCCATGTTTAAATATTTGAAGGGATGCCACGTAGAGGAAGGAAGGGCTTGTTTTCTGCTGCTCCAGAGACCAGGACAAGGAGCAATGGATTCAAGCTGCAGGAAAGGAGATTCCACCTGAACCTCAGGAAGAACTCCTGACAGTGGGCTGTCTGGCAATGGAATCTGCTGCCTCGGAGTGTAGTGGAGTCTCCTTCCTTGGAGGTTTTTAAGCAGATGCTTGATGGCATCTGTAGTGCTTTGAGTGTGCCTGCATGGCAGGGGTGGACTATGGCCTGTGTGGTCTCTTCCAACTCTACATTTCTAGATTCTGTGATTCTATGATTCTAAGTGTAAGGCACTACACCTGGGCAGAAAAAATGAAATATACAGATATAAGATGGGTGACAACTGGCTTGACCACAGGACATGTGAAAGAGATCTAGTTGACCACAAGCTGAACATGAGTCAGCAGTGTGATGCAGCAGCTAAAAAAGCCAACGTGATCCTGGGCTGCATCAATAGGCGTCTCAGTCAAGGGAAGTAATAGTATTACTCTGTTCTGCTTTGGTCAGGCCCCACTTGAAACACTGTGTCCAGTTCTGGGCACCTCATTTCAAGAAGGATATTGATAAGCTGGAACGTGTCCAGAAGAGGATGACAAAAATGATAAAAGGCCTGGGAACCACGAACTAAGAGGAACAGCTTAGGGACCTGGTACGTTTAGCATGGAGAAGAGATTGTTAAAAGGTGGCATGATATTCATGGTTAAATATTTGAAACGATGCCATTGGGAAGATGGGCCAAGCTTGTTTTCTGCTGCTCCAGAGACCAGGATATGGAGCAATGGCTTCAAACTTCAGGAAAGGAGATTCCATCTAAGCATTAAAAGAGCTTTGGATGGTAAGAGCAGATGGACAGTGAAATATGCTGTGTCTGGCAGTGTGGTGGAGTCTTTTTTAAGCAAAAGTTGGATGGCCAATTGCCAGGAATGCTTTGATTGTGTCTTTCAGCCTGGCAGAAAGGGGTTGGACTTGATGGTCATTTTGGTCTCTTCCAACTCTATTATTCTATGAAGTTTAGTTATGTACGTATTCCTATTCATTCGTCATCAATATTGCCCTGAAACACATTATCGACATTTATTTTGTTAATATTTTCTTCCACTTTCTTTGCCTATGTTTTTCTTTTTTTATAGAATTTTTATTATTTTTTAAAATACATGAAAGCATATGTAAACACAAATATATATATCATTATTATAATCCTTCCATTCCCCCCATTTCCCTGTAAATCAAAAATTTTCCAGTTGAATCCTTCTTCTCCCTTATACATAATCTTGTCAGACCCCAACATACATAATCCACAAATATTTACATTTTTAACCAGAGCAATACCCTTTTCCATTCTCTTTCAAAATTCTGAACCATTTTATTTTTAAGGGAATATGGTAGTTTTTCAGTCTTTACCATGTCTAACATTTTTAATTTCCATTCATCTAATTGAATATCTGTTTTATCTTTCCAGTGTTGTGTATAGGTCAACCGTGCTGCTGTAAATCAAATACAATAATTATCTTCTGTTGTTTTCTAATCTCCCGGTTCTTAATATATTCAATAACCAAAATTTTCCTTTGCCTATGTTTTTCTGATGCAGTTTATAAAGCATGATATAAAGCATGAAGTAAGCCATTCAATAAAAACACCAGGTCTAGTATGGGGAATGTATATATATGGACGAAATGTACACCAACACAGATTATTTTTCAAAGCAGTGCTCTCATCCTGAGATTCTTCCCCCTCATCCCAAGGACCAGATTTGTGGATCCTCTGTGGGCCTGCCTTGCACTGTTTCACATTAACAATTGTCAACTTTTTGAAACCAGAAGTTGATCTCTGGTCCCTTCCATGGGGGTGTCTTTTGACATTCTGGGCATTGCATGCAACCCTTGGAGGGTCTCAGAGGCAGAAAATCGGCCCCTGGATCCACCACAATCGTCAACGCCTACACAAGTGGAATCTTTGTCAACTGTGTGGCTTCTAAATAGGTGTGGCACAAGAAACAAGCCTATTCAGTAGGGGGCACCAGTGCTGAATGCTGCCTGTGAAGACCACAGCCATTTCCGCACTACACTCTTATAGCCCATTATTCTGCTGTTCAACATCCTATGGAATCCTGGGGTTTGCAGTTTCGGGAGGGGCCGGCTCTTCCTTTAAACAGAAATGAACTGCAAACCCCAGGATTCCATGGGATGTTGAAAGCAGAATAATCGAAACTGCAAACCCCAGGATTCCATGGGATGCTGAAAGCAGAATAATAGCGCTATAAGAGTGTAGTGCGGAAATGGTCCATGTGGCCTTCTCACAAGATGCTGGCTAGCAGCTGTTGAAGACTTGGCTCTTTAAAGAGTCATTTAAAGAAAACAGTGTGTCTACACTTGCCAGTTATTCCAGTTTGATACCACTTTAACTGTTTAACTGTTTCCATCCTGTGGAATCCAAGGATTTATTGTTAGGGGAGATACTTCCAATTCTCTGTTGCCACTTTAGGGAATGAACAGGAGCCCCTTCCTGGCTCTGTAGCCATCCTTTCCCCCAAAGGGATGTCTTCCAGATGTGATGGACACAACCCACACTGGAACTGGAATTCCCACTCAGGTGCTGCAGAGAGGCAGCTCTTTTCACAGCCTCGAGCTATCCTAACCCCAGCAGGTATGGGGTTTTGGCTAGAAGGGAGCAAGACTTCTCACAAGAGCTGGTGGTCCATAAGCGGGACCCTCTGTGGGCCACACCCAGCCTTCTGGCCAGTGGTTCCACATTCTTCACTTAGATCAATCTGGCTCTTTTCCAATGGTCTGTAATGTCAGAGATGGTTGGACCAAACCCTGGAAAATACTTTGTGAAGTAAATGTCATGTTGCTTTAATTGCTTTAGCTGTTAAGTGCACCTGTGGAAAGGAATGTGACTCAACCTGAGTTTGTGCTGAGCACCAGATGCAGACAATACAAGGGTTGGCCAGAATAGGCTAGGTGTCTGTATAAAGGTAGCACAATCCCAGCCAACACTGTACACATTACCTGAAGTGTGTCTGCTGGTGGTTCTGCCGGAAAGAGCAAGCTAGATATGTTGGATCGCCATCTGGACTTTGTAAATATTGTATATATGTTGTAACAAAGAATAAAGAGCCTCCCTATTGGAAGATTACATCTTGGAGTGGATGAGTGTTACTTTTATTTTTATTTATTTATTTGTATCCTGCCTCTCCATATGGATTGAGGCGGCGAACAACTTACAAATAGCATGTATTCCGAAACATTTCTATACGTGCCCCCCAACAAGCTGGGTACTCATTTTACCGACCTGCGAAAGGATGGAAGGCTGAGTCAACCTTGGAGCCTGGCAGGATCGAACTCACAACCTTGTGGCTTACAGTACTGGCATTTAACCACTGCGCCACCAGGGTTATTGGCTTAGTGCATGTGCTGCTAATGGTGCTCTCTGCTGCTAGGCACACTTCCATAGTTGTGCGTAGCTATCTCTGCTTATTTGTAAAGAGTTTTTCCTTGATTGGTTATTTTTGCTTCCCCCCCCTTTTGTATTTGGGGACATGTAACATCGGGAAAGCTCTCTCTCTCCCCCAACAAGCAACCCCTCCTTACTTTGATGGAGCTGCTGATGAGGCCTCCCCGATTATGGACTTTGAGGACCCGCTCAAAGAGGAGGTTTCGTTTGTCTTCGTCGTCCGCGTAGCCTCCTTCCAAGAGGTCGATGGGTTCTGACACACCACCGGTGAAATCCACTAAGGCGTCGGCTGTGTTGCCTCCATCCAAGGCTTCATAGCATCCTGAGAGCCTGAAAGTAGAGAAACAAATGCATTACTCCCAGGAAAACCATACCTATCCTATCCTCTGTTTGAAGATGGATGAGTGCCATTGCTACAGGTGAAAGGATATATGGAGCAAAGCCAATACTGTGACTACTGGCCCTCTAGCTATTACAACAATCGTTCCAGCAGGAACAGAGTTATAAATAGGGCCCTCCCTGCTTCTCTGATCACTCTTGCTCTCCCCCAACCACCAAATGGCTTTTTAGGGGTGGGCTGCAGATCTACAGAAGTTTTAGGGTGGGCACTTTGGTCAGAGGGAGGAAGGGAAAAGCAATGTGTGCATCCACCAAAAAAGCCATACTGAAATGTAAAGCTGACTTCCACCTGCACAAGCCTTAATAGGACGCCACCCTCCAGTGGCATTCATACCCAACGAACTCTGGGAAAGTGGTCCCTCGTGGCTAGGAAGCTCTATGGAAAAACCACTGTGATGGATCCCCTTTGCCAGTCTGGCCCCACAGTTCCAACCCTGGGTTCCTGTCACTCGCCTTGTAATTTTCCTCTCTTAATCCCTTTCTGCATTGGGTACTTGAGCCTAAAGGTGACCCCCCCCTTCCATTGTGGACCAGTGGCTGTTTTGTTTTGGTGGCTGTGCTATAGTAAGCGTTACCAAGCCCTCCACCAAACTTAATACCGACAGACAGAAACAATGGTTAAAAAGTGGAAGTTTATTAAGATATAAGAAAATAATACACTAATCCTTGACTACTAAATCATTTCCAGCTCCCTAAAATCATAGTCATTTCCTTCCTCTGCCTGATCCTCCTGTCTCTATTTCATCTGTTTCTGTCCTTCTGGCCATTTCTGCACTACACTGTTATAGTGCTATTATGCCACTTTCAACCTCTTGTGGAATTCTGGGGTTTGTAGTTTCCTGAGGCCAAAGAGCTCTCTGGCTGAGTATTCTAAAGGCCCCTCCCTAAACTCCAAATCCAGGATTCCACGGGATGTTGAAAGTGGAATAATAGCACTGTAATTGTGCAGTGTGGAAATGGCCTCTGAAATCGGTTCCCTATGTCTGTCTCAGCTTTCCCCTATCTGCCTTGTATCAGAGATAAACCTCAGTTTTGTATCATTTCTCCCCTATAGCCTCCCTTCATAGCATCCCTGAGCTGTGATTGTCTGGCACCAACCAGGTTTGGCATCTCCTCCCTTCACCACCGCACCCCCTTGTCCTGTTTTTCCCAGAAAGCCTGCTGGGTTTACTCACTTGGCGTAGGCTTTTTCCACCAGCGCACACCAGAACTCGTTCTTGGAGTTGGAATGGCAGTAGATGAGCTGGTTGTGGAGGGTGGGCAGGCGGTCATCAATCACCACATCCACCCAGTCGCCAAAGCGCCAGAACTGGAAATGGAAAATCCCAGCGTAGTTCTCTGGTTTCTCGGCAGACCACTCTTGCTCTTTCCAGTCTGGGATTACCTGCGTGGTTTATGGGAGAAGAACAGTCGCATTAGTCCGCATTCTTCAGGCCAAGCTCTCTGAGAGTTTCCACTAAAGAACAGCGTGTTGCCTTAGGGATCATGCTGGATGAATCATTTCCTGCTGGAGAGAAGCAAGTCAAAAGGGTAGCAAGGGAGCACATGATGATTTCCCAACATGAAAACATATGTGTGCGTACAGTTCTTCCCCCACATTCGCGGGTTTGACTCTCGTGGATTTGATTATTTGCGGTGCCTGCTTGCCTCCCCCACATGCGGTCCATTTCTGCACTAGACTGTTATAGCGCTGTTATTCCACTTTCAACATCCTATGGAATACTGGGGTTTGCAGTTTAGGGAGGAGCCAGCCAGCCCCTCCCTAAACTGCAAACCCCAGGATTCCGTAGGATGTTGAAAGCGGAATAATAACAGTCTAGTGTGGAAATGGCTGTGCTCTCCTTCCCCGGCTGCCAGCACTGTGCTGGCAGCAGGCAAGAGACTGCAGGGGAGGGAAGATCTCCCCCCATGCTCTTCTGCCACCACCGCCCACACAATTGTGCATATGGGGGGCGGGGAGAGAGCAAAGGCGGGAAGATCTCGCCCCCATGCTCTTCTGCCGCTGCTGCGCATGTGATTGCACATGTGGGAAGCAGCGAGTGAGCAAAGGGGGGAAGATCTCGCCCCCACACTCTCCTGAATGCCTGCTGTTATTCTTAGTTTTTTTACTTTTGCAAGGGTTCTGTGTCTCTAACCCCGGTGAATGTGGAGGGCCTACTATATATGCGCACATGCCTTCAAATCACCTGTCGACTTACAGTGACCCCATGAATTTCATAGGGTTTTCTAAGGCAAGGAATACTCAAGATAAGGTTTTTCTAGTCCCTTCCTCTGAAATATAGCCTACAGCATTGGGTATTCCTTGGTGGTATCCCATCCAAATACTAACCAGGGCTGACCCTGCTTAGCTTCCCGGATTGGACTTTTATATTGGTGCCTTTATATTCCACCTTTAATTGTAAAGGATTCTAGGGGTGGGTCAACCTCAATATATTATAACACCACCAATAAATGGGAAAAGCCAGGGTCTACCAACATTCCTAATTCTTAGGAAGAAATCAGAGGCAACAATTTCCTTTTTTTTTTGAAACTACTAAAGGCAGTTTACAGCACTTGAAAGAAATGTACCTAAAAAATTCACAGCATACAAAAGTAAAAAATGTAGTTAAACTATCAAAGAACTAAATCCTGTTAAAAACATAAACTGCATTTATGTGAAGTCCATTTCCCCAAGCCACACGTGTCCAACACAGGGCCCGTGGGCCAAATCTGACCCGCCAGGCCACTTCATGTGGCCCTCGCACATCTCTTGCAGCTACGGCATTCCCCCCGCCTGGTGAGCCTGATCCCTACATTGCCAGGCCAGACTCTAAAGTTTGTAGAAAAAGGTGGGAATTTGGTTATCCTTCTGCATCACTTGGATTAAGAATCTCTGGGAAGAATCTCCTGGGAAGCTGCACTGCTAGCATCTAGAATCTAAAGAGTTCCTTCTTCTGGCATCCTGAATGGATCTCCCTGCCAAGAGAGATGGTTCAACACCCCTGGGCATCTTATCCGTTCATCCATCGATCCACCCATCCATTAGTCTAATGCTTTTAACGAGACAATTTAATTAGGGGCCGTCACCACCACATCTTGGAACGGCGAATTACGTCAACCATGGGCTGAGTGAAAGTGTATTTCCTTTCCTTTGTGCCAAATCTACTCTTGCACTTAATGCTGAACTAAATTTTCTCCTGGTTTGATTTCTTTTTAATCTGGCCAGGATATAGGCAGCACGGGCCCAGCCTCTTATTAAATTTTGCCATCTGTTGTTGTATGTATCCACTTGTACAGTCCAGATTATACAGTTCCCTGTTGTAATCTGGAATATAATATTTGATTTAGTATATTGTATAGAGTGGAGCAGAGGTTCTTAATCTTTTCATTACCTGGGACCCCCTATAAATATAATTTATTGCCGGGGAGCCCCCAAGACTTAACTCAACATTTAAATATTTAAAGCCAGATTAAATATTCAAATATTTATTTAAGGCTTCTGGAGACTAGAATTCAAAGCCCCACTCAGATACTGGGTAAGCCTGGGCAAGTCACATGCTCTCAGCCTCAGAAGAAGGCAAAGGTAAAAAAAAAAAAACCTCTCTGAACAAATCTTGCAAAACCCCCCCAAAAATGAAAAAGCAAAACAAAACCTGTGATGAGTTCTCCTTAAGGTAGCCATAAGTCAAAAGTGACTTGAAGGCAGAGAACAATAAAGTGCTGCTGACAGGGGGAGATTCTTTCTAACCATCAAGTCTCTTTGCTGTGAAAACTGCGGCCATTTCCGCACTAGACTGTTATAGCGCTATCATTCCACTTGCAACATCCTATGGAATCCTGGGGTTTGCAGTTTCGGGAGTGGCCAATTGGCCCCTCCCAAAACTGCAAACCCCAGGATTCCATAGGATGTTGCAAGTGGAATGATAGCGCTATAACAGTCTAGTGTGGAAATGGCCTGACTTATGGAGACCCTGAAATGAACCTATCTTGGAGGTTTTCTTGAAAAGAGTTGCTTCCTGTGCTTTTCTCTGAAGTTGAGAGAATGTGACTTGCCTGAGGTCACTCAGTGGGTTTCCATGGCTTAGTGGGGGTTGCAAATGGAGCAGTTTCGGTATCTATACACACACACACACACACACCCTGCTGCCTCATCCCTGTTGTTGTCTTTTCTGTTGGTGTCCACCAGCAGGGCTTTGTGGACCCCCTGTGAAGGCTCTGTGGACCCCTGGAGTCCCTCAACCTCAGTTTCAGAGCCATTGGCATAGAGCATTTATGGTAAAATATATAGTGCAGATAGTAGATCTGTGACAGTGGCCATTTCCGCACTAGCCTGTTATAGTGCTATGATTCCACTTTCAACATCCTATGGAATCCTGGGGTTTGCAGTTTTGGGACGGGCCGGCTGGCCTCTCCCGAAACTGCAAACCCCAGGATTCCATAAGATGTTGAAAGTGGAATCATAGCGCTATAACAAGCTAGTGCAGAAATGGCCAGTGTGTGCCTCCATCAGCAGCAAATCAGCCACAGCTTAAGGGTGGGGAAGAAAGTTTACTGGAATGTAAATAAAGATAATGGGCAAGCATCAGTGTTCTGGCTTCACCCCAAGAACCGTGAATGAAATCACCTAGGACAATCCCTAGCAGCATTCTTTTGACTTTAGCTATGCTGCCTAAGGCTTGTGGGCACTGCAATTCAATAACATCTGGAGGGTGATACAATTCCCACCCTTGCTATGCAGGATCATCTGGGCTTCTACTGGTTCCTCAAGTCACCTAATCTGATATGAGTATATGCACACGATCATCTTGACTCCATTTAGCGTTGGTGTGCTAATGCGGCCGAAGACAAGCATAGTGTCCAGATCAAGGGCAGTTGTGGTGCCACTCTATTCTTCTTTGGCCAGATCTCACCTGGAGTCCTGTGTCCAGTTCTGGGCAGCACAATTCAAGAAGGATGTTGACCAGCTGGAACAAATCTAGAGAAGGACAGCCAAGTTGATCAAAGCTCTTGGAAAGCAAGCCCTATGAAGAATGGCTTAGGAAGCTGAGGATACTCAGTTTGGAGAAGACTGAGAGAGTCATGATAACCATCTTTAATTATTAGAAGTGATGTCATGTAGAAGATGGAGAGAATGTGCCTTCTGTTGCTCCAGAGACTAGAACATGAACCAATGGATTCAAATTGCAAGAAAAGAGACTCCACCTAGACATTAAAAAGCACTGTTTTTTAGATGTGTTCAACAGTGTAAGAGTCTGGGTCCTTACAGGAGTCTTTGCAGGATTCTGGCTGCAACAATCTTGGCCTTGACTACAGTCTCCTCCACACAGCTGGCTGCTCAGATGCAGGACAGCTGGAGCAGCCAGGAACCAGCTATATAAGGGCTGGGTTTTCTCTGCAGCCTTTGTCACAGCAACATGGTTTTCTGTGTTGTCTGTAGCTTTTTTGGATGCTTCAGTGGGCTTGGCCTTGCTGACCTCTGGCTCCTGACCTTCAGCCTCTTTCCTGGACCTGCCTCTGGCCCTTTGGACTCCTGATACCAGGTCAGATCTCTGTTGCCTTGGACTCTTGCTGGACTCTGGGATCTCTGGCCTGTTTCCTGGACCTGTCTCTTGCCTCTGGCCCCTTGGACTCTAGAGACCTGGTCAGACCTCTGTTGCCTTTGACTCTTGCTAGACACTGATCCCTGGCCTCCTGATCCAGTGCCTGTTCTCTGACCCAGTGCTGGTGCCTGCATCTGATGATTCTCATTGCCCACACCCTGGACCTTGACAAACAGTGGGATAGATGGCCTTGGAAAATGGTAGACTCTCCATTTTTGGAGGTCTTTAAACAGAGATCAGATGAGCCTCTTCCAGGAGTGCTTTAGTTGTGTATTTCTGCACAGCAGGGGATTGGACTAGATGACTCTTGAAGCCCCTTCAACCTCTAAGGTTGTATGATTAATGTGAAGATCAGGCTGGGAGCTTGGCCTGAAAACTGCCTTAATGGTGCAAAGTGGAAGGCATCTGAACCCTGCTTCAAGTTGCTGGTTCACATCCACTGTTTGTTTTCAGATCCTTTGCTTTTGGTAGCTGTTTGCAGAACTAATGCAATTTGTTTTGGTGTGAAGGCTGCCTAAATAACCCAAAGGCACCAAATCCTGTCTGATTTTGTGAAGCTAAGCAGGGTCAGCCTTGGTTAGTACCTGGATGAGGGTCCACCAATGAATACCAGATGGTGCAGGCTACATTTCAGAGGATGGAACTGGCAAAACACCTCTGAGTATTCCTTGCCTAAGGAAAACCTGTGAAATTCATGGGGTCACCATAAGTTGACAGGTGACTTGAAGGTACATACACACACAATATTACCATGTGGGAGAATTTCTATTTCTCATGCATTTATATCAGAGCTTGGGAATGTTACTTTCTCGAACTACAACTCCTAGAATTTCCTTGCCAGCTGCCATGCTGGTTGGGTGGATTCTGGGAGCACAGTCCCCAAAAATAATTTTTTCCAGGTTTTGCTTTTGCTTTATTTGCAATTTTCTAAGTCTCTGGATCACTTCTGCTTCTGCTTAAAGTCTCTTTTGGAGACCAGGAGCCCCTTCACATACTGCACAATTTTGTAGTACTAGAAATCCACTTTAATTGGTGCAGGAGGTTAAGAATTTAATTTAATAGCTGCATCCTATGGAATCCTGGGGTTAGTAGTTTGGGGAGGGACTTGACTTCTCAGGTTGGGAATTTTCCTTAAACTACATATGACAGGATGGAACTGTAGCAGTGAAGTGGGACCGTAGTGCTGTTATAGTATAGTGTGGAAGGATGCCAAAATCAATGAGAAGAGGGTTGCCCCAAAAAACTCTTATTATGGTCTGTGTGAGAGAGGGTGCAATGGAACAGCATCTTTGCCCTTGGCAGCTGCTGGACTTAATAGCATGGACCATTTCAAGGGTCCCCTAGCAAGTTCAGGAGATAAAAGCAAACATAGCATCAGTAATAGCTTTTTGTGGTCCAAGAAAGTGGGCAGGCTCGTTACCAATATTGCCCTGAAAGTCCATTAGCAATTGACACATCATAAACACAGATAAAATAGATCCACTCAATGCCACAGAGTGGCAAATTTTAAAAATTCATTTAATATTTATGCTGCTCTTTGCCAATCAAAGCTGTACTTTAATAAAGGGAAGCAAAGAATCAGTAAGTTGAAAATGCATCCCTGAACTCCTAATGTCAAAATGGAATTATTAAGATTTGCTCTTCTCATTTCCCAGTCTCTCAAGTAATGGGTTCAAGGAGAGCACACTCCATTTTCCCTTGTCATATAGACATACTCTGGCCATCTTTGCTTGCGAGGTGCAGAAACAAGAAAGCTGAGTGAAAGGGCATTCCAGCAATGTGAATTTGAGATGATCCTTAAAACATAAATATTTCAAATGATGGTTTAAGGCAGATTTTTAATCATAAAGAAATAATGCGATGTGGAAAGGCTATGTTTTACGATTGCCCCCATTAAAATGAAATCAGAATGGAATATAAACTTCTTAAAGTCAAACAATATATCACTCCTTGGTGGACAATATAACTGCAAAAGAGTCAATTCTGATTCTCTGTGTTGTAGGCAAGCAGAGTTTCATGCAATACTGATTAACACAACAAATGAGATCTCCAAGAACTCTCTCTGTATCCTGGGGAATATGTTGCTGTAGATTCTAAAGCAGGAAAAGAGAGAGATGACACTCCAGGTGGATAATTGATTGAATCAAGGAAACCATAGCCCGGTGTTTGCAAGAGCAGATCAGGGTAGTTGATGACCAGGGATTTTAGAGATTTCTCATCAATAGGGTTGCCATAAGTCAAAGTCAACTTAGAATGAGAGATTCATAGATTCATAGAGTTGGAAGAGACCACAAGGGCCATCAAATCCAACACCCTGCCATGAAGCCATACATCATCAAAGCATTGCTGATGGATGGCCATCCAACCTCTGTTTAAAAAATTCCAAAGGAGACTCCACCACACTCTGAGGCAGAGTATTCCACTGTTGAACTATTCTTACCATCAGGAAGTTCTTCCTAATGTTTAGGTGGAATCTCTTTTCCTGATGTTTGAAGACACTGCTCCATGTCCTAGTCTCTGAAGCAGCAGAAAACAGGCTTGCTCCATCCTCTATATGACAAACCTGTTTTCTGCTGCTCCAGAGACATGGAGCAACGGCTTCAAACTTGACAGCAAGCAACAACCACGACAAAAAACCTATAGTGCATATCAGGAGTGGGAATCATGCAACCCTTCCGGTGTGGTTGACTGCAACTCCCAGCCACCCTAGTCAACTGTGACGAATGCTGGGAACTACAATCTATCTGTATCTGGTGCTAAGGAACAGCCTAAAAGAAAGGCTTTGCAATGTTGCCAGGTCCTGATCTGGAAAGGACTCTCGTGCCTTCAAGTGTGAAGTGTTCCACTGCATGGAACAGAGCCTTGCTTTGAAGCCCACGAATCTGTTTTGTGGAATAGAGTTTTGCTTGGCAGCACTGGAAGCTTTTCCCACTCAGATTAATTCCTGAGTAACAGTAAGCAAAAGAGGGTCTCCAAGCTAGCAAAGCATCAAAAGAAAACCAGAGGGACAAAAAGACCTCCAGTTATGTGGACCAGTTCTATTTTAGAAGGTCATTCTCTCTCTGTTTGCTAACATTTTTTGATTCCTTACTATGGTGCAAATTTTCTTATCTGAATGTCTCCTTAATTACCTGCTTTAAAGTCTAGCAGTTGTGTTGTCAAGCCCCCTGTTTGATCAAACTTATTAACTTTTTATTTTCTATATACAAAAGTGGCTCCCACCTACCACTGTATGTGCTGTCTTTCAAGTATTGATACTCATTGCTTTATTTGTGAGGTGGTAGCATGATGTAGTGGTTGGAGCATTCATCTCTAATCCTGGAAACCAGGGTTTGGTTCTCTGGTCAGCCACAGAAACCTACTGGGTGGCCTTGGGTGAGTAACACACTCTCAGCCCCAGAAAACCCTGTGATGTTATCTTAGGTCACCATAAACTGGAAACAACTTGAAGGCACACAACAACCAGAACAACAAACTCTGCATTATTTTTGCCTGTTTTTTTTGTCTTCTGGCCACTATGTTAATATGGTTAATTCCTACAAGGGAAGGCTTTTTTTTGATTCATGGCCATCATAGTCTTGCTTGGTGAGGACAGAAGAGAGAGGCTTTTCAGTGGCTGCACCCACTGTATGGAACTTCCTTCCAAGGGAGGTTAGGGTGCCCCCCTCTCCTTTTGCTGTCAAGCAAAAACCTTTTTGTTTAAATGGATTTTTAATGTGTAAGCAGAGGAACTTATTGAGATATTTTATTTATCTTTTAAAAACTTTTGTATGTTTTAAAATAACTGCATATTGTTTCATGGTCATTTTAATTGCTTTCCAAATTTATTGTGAAGGTTTTTGAACTGGCTCTTTCTGGAAGCCGCCTTCAGTTCCACTTTGGAGAAAGGCGGCATACAAATGAAATAGCAAATAGAGGATAGAATCTCTGGAGATCCGTATATTCTGTCTGTAAGCAATGGGCTCTAGCAATCCAGTTTTGGGATGCTAATTTGCTCACATGCCCAACTTACATGGATATTTGAACAGACCTGGATATTTTTACGTCTTATTTTTATGTCTCCTGATGCCCGCCAACACCCAACGAAGGAAACGGGTGCGAAAGATGAAGTTAGGGTCACTATGCCAACCAATCCTCCTTCCCTCTCTTTTCCCTGACCCAGGCCATTTCTACACTATTATAGTGTGATTATTCCACTTTTGACATCCTATGGAATCCTGGGGTTTGCAGTTTCGGAAGGGGCCGGCCGGCCCCTCCCGAAACTGCAAACCCTAGGATTCCATAGGATGTTGAAAGTGGAATAATCGCACTATAAGAGTGTAGTGCAGAAATGGCCCCACTCTCTCCACCATGTGCAGCCCCCCTTCCCACAGACACACAGATACATTTTGAGATTTATGGTTTTTCCATTTTTCCAGAGGTCTTGTCCCTCTTACTCTAGAGCAAATGTGGAGGGCTGACTGTACAGGTACACTTTAGTTAAGAAAGTCAGTGTGTTCCTGGGCATTACATCTTCAACAAAAAAAATTGGTACCAGAGGGAGAAATAACACAGAAAGAAGAGGGAGAGGTTTCTAAGCTACAAAAAGAAAAGAAAAAAAGAAAAAAAAGAGCAGTTCAACATTTTTCAGCTTTTTATTGAGCATTCAAACCTTTTATTCAAAACTAACCATATGCACATATGAAATGAAACAATCAGGTCAGGTAAGCCTTGCCTCAGTAAACCAAAACATTGTAAACCTTTGAGAGACCCACGTGAAGGCTTTTTTCCAGAATGCATTCCAGGGATGACTTTTTCTTGCATCAGCCTCCACTTTTCATATGATTTGTATTTTGGTGGACAAATGTATATATCTATGCTTTTTTAACATGCCAGGGTAGCTTGCGAGGCAGGCTTTTCCACTCTCCCCTTTTCTCTCCATTTTGCTGGTCATGCCTGCTCATAAGAATTTCTAGAGGCAGCTGCTGTCTACCCTGCCTGTTGCAGTTTGTCTGCAACAAACATGCACAGTTAAATAAGATTGGCTAGGGCAGAATCCTGTTTTTTACCAGTTCAGACTATTGTATTGCTTTCTGAAGACGCACTGTTTAAACCTGAAACCAAAACTGAATGTTCCTCCAGCCTTCCTTTGACATAATTCCCCATGCTGATGCTGCTGAAAAAAATCCAGCTAGACAGAGAATGAAGAAGCTGGGTAAGCATAAAAGGGAGTTTCACTTTCAGGGGCTTTGTTAATTGATGTATGCCTCTACCAGGAAACAGTAGCCAATACAACCAGCCAGACCACGAGAACATGGAGTGGATCCATATCACACAGTTATAGCAGTTCAATATCAGGTTAACTGCCATGCTCCATCGTACAGAATTCTGAGGTTTGTGCTCTGGTTGAGTTTTTAGAAGTTTATCTGACAAGAGAGCATAAATACACTTCCTTGAACTATAGGATGAGGATGAAAACTCTTTAGCTGAGACTTCTAAGTATCTCAGCAAAACTACAAAACCCAGGATACTGAAAGATGGAGCCCTGGTATGAAACAGTTATAATTTTGCAGTATAAATGAACTCACATTAATGTACATTTGAATCAGCTGCAGGAGTTGCACTGGAGGATCTGCAGTGCAAAATATGACACAGCCAAGACTCAAGTGAACCAAGATATATACAACATTCTTTACCAGACAGAAGATTTTTTTCCCCAAAAGAAAATAGAGTGATGGTGGTTATATAAACACACTGAGAGAAGTTAGCAATAGAAACCAGACTGCATACGAGGAAAAGCAGGGCCTGCTTCTGATGGTAGAATGGCTGGGAAAACAGGTGATGGTCATTGGTGATGTAGTGGAACCACTACAAGGTCAAAGTAATAATATTTCTTCATTAATAGGGATGATGATACCCTCTCTCCCCATCTCATGTTTTCCTGTCCCTGTGAGCTTGGTTTCAATCTTCACTATAGCAGAACATGGGGGCCCCAGCAACAGTATATTGTTCTAAACTAACCCCCTGTTTTGGGACAGCTTGGCCCTGAATGGTTGCACAATAAAGATCCATTAGCTTTACAAAAGGCCTTGAAATTTGCTCAGTTGTATTCTTTTCCATTGCAACAATAAGCTTCAAATAAAGTTAGAACTCTTAGAGGACCTTGTTTTCTGCTTAATTTAGGAAGAAAAAAGCTTATCTGTAGTAATTGTCAAGTCCATTGGTTGAAGCGCATTCTTAAGTAAGTCTAATTGCATAGGTTTACTATTTACAAATAAAAACTTTATTCTATATATTCTTTTGCCTCTCCATCTCTTATATTGTGGGGAACGATCAAGAGAGTGAGTGAGAGTGTTTGAATAGAGAATGCTCTGAGAAAGGACAAAAAGGTGATGGAGCTAGGATTATATATGTATATATATAGATACATATATTTTATGGTTTGAACATATAAATACACATGACCACAGAGAAAATGGTGACTGTGTGTATCTATATGTTTAAACCATATTTTTAAGAAACTCAGTAAATGGATTGTTAATTTTTTATCTATTATATATATACATATGTCACTATATCTCATTTTATATATCATTTCTGATGAAAATGTATCTACGTTGCATTGCTCTGATACCATCATTTCTGATGAAAATGTATCTACGTTGCATTGTTCTGATACCATCTCTTTTTTCTATTTGAATCCATACTGTCGACGCATCAGATTTTAGATACTTAAACCATTTGCACCAGTTGAAACATTTAACATATGTCTAGGTTAGGTATAGATAAGCTCCCTTGTGAAGGATTATTAGCTTTATTATTATTATTATTGTTATTATTATTATTATTATTATTATTATTTCTTTTATTATTTATTATTAGCTTTGTGAAGGACCTACTAGCTTTACAAAAGACCTGCTCCCAGTGGAGCTGAAAACAGCTAGACCCGGGCTGTCGAAACAGATCTATACAACAGCATGGATTTGGGGACTTTTCTTGGGGTGTGGCTATGAGGTCTTTTATGACAAGGGTTTGTACATCAAAAATGTACCATTATACATCAGTGGTTGCCACCATAGAGGCAGCAGTGGGCTCAAAGCACAGAGAAGCCTAGATTTAGCTAACCTCATCTATATTACAAAGGAGCAAATTGGCCTGAGAGGGCAGCATAAGGATAGTTTGGGGTGGAAAGCTGCAAAAACAACCATGTTATGAAGCACACGTAGTTCCTGGATTGTCCTTTGCTTGTCCCTGCTTAAGTCAACAGAGTGAACACACATAAGAAAGTAACTAGTACTCCTGGATCAGACTAAAGCTCTTTCTAATCCACTGTTCTTTTTCCACAGTAGACGGTCAGATACTTTTGGGAAGTCCACCTGCAAGAACTGAGTGCAATTGAGATTTGTAGTTTGGTGAGGTGCTTGGAATTCTCTGCTGGACACTCCAGCCGACTGTTCTCCAATTACAAGTCTGATCATAGAATCACAGAGTTGGAAGAGACCCCAGGGGCCATCCAGTCCAACCCCCTGCTATGCAGGAACACCCATCAAAGCATTCCCAATAGATGGCTGTCCAGCCTCTGCTTAAAAACCTCCAAAGAAGGAGACTCCACCACACTCTGAGGCAGCAGATTCCATTGCCAGACAGTTCTGGAGGGGGAACCACATTAAGCTCTGACCATCAGGAAGTTCTTCCTGAGGTTCAGGTGGAATCTCCTTTCCTGCAGCTTGAATCCATTGCTCCTTGTCCTAGTGGAAAACAAGCCCGCTCCCTCCTCGATACGACATCCCTTCGAATATTTAAACATGGCTCTCATGTCCCCTCTTAACCTTCTCTTCTGCAGACTAAACATCCCCAGCTCCCTAAGGCGTTCTTCATAGGGCTTCATGGCTTCCAGGCCCCCCACCATTTTGGTCGCCCTCCTCTGGACACGTTCCAGCTTGTCAATATCCTTCTTTGAAATGAGGTACCCAGAACTGCACACAGTATTCCAAGTGAGGTCTAACCAATGCAGAATAGTGTGGTACAATTACTAGAGCTCTCCAAGGAATATTATGGAGGTACTTGCCCTTCCTTCCCCTGCCTCTCCCCCACTGTGTTGGCTTCCATGTCAACGGGGCTGTGAATCCACCCCAGGTTTCAGCTTCAACTTGAAATCAGTCATGCAAGATGTGAACTCTGTTTCTCAAAGTCTGGAGTCAAACCCAGAAGAGATTTCATCAATCCGCAAACACGGAAGCCAGAAACCACCATTTCTAGAAAGCAGAGGGGTCCCTTTTCTTCTCCAACTGCCTACATAGGTTTCAGAACTATTCTCTTTCTAGCACCCAGTTGTCTTTGCATGCTGCAACAAAGAAACCACAAACTACTGCTATCTAGCCTCAGGAATCATCAGACCACAAGTAAGGTGGGAAGAAAAAAAATCACCTTTCTCTGCCAAAACACCAAACTGTTACTCACCAGAAGGCAAAAAGTGACAGATGCCTTCCTAGACAACAAACTCTCATTGCGATCCAGCTGTTCCAGTTTGGGTTTGTTTTTTTTTCTAAAAAAGGAGATGTACACACCATTCTGTGTTTCTTCATTTGGAGGGGAACTCACATTAAGTTCTTTGGCAGGGGGATGCAGTTACTCAAGGCTCCGAACAGCAGACAGTAAACATTTGGCTGGACTGGAGAGCTGGAAGAGAAAGCCATTTTAATGTTGCATAAGATGCCGAGGGGTGGGGTAGAATCCAAGAAACAAGTGAATGAATTTCAGATGCTCTGGCCTTTTTACAGATGGATTATTCAGATACTTGCAAATATATATTTCTCACATCCAGAGGTTTCAAGCAGTCATTTTTCAGTCTACTCAGCAAGGAGAATAAACGGGTTATACCGAGAGCTCCAGTTTGCACAAAAATAGTATAGGGTTTTGTTCAACTTCTACAATTCTTTTCTTTTACTAATGTGAGGCAATAATTTATTCTGATGGGAACAGGAGCAGGAAAGAGAGTTGGTGTGGGACCTGTGTTCAAATCCAACTCCAGGAACAGATTCACCAGGAGACTGAGCAGCTTTTGTCCAATCAGTGGAATGGTAATGACTTCACAAGGATTGTAAAAGTGTGTGTGTAAAAGGCAGGAGGCATATTTTAACACTTTGATCAATTAAAGTGCTCCAGCTGAGGGGTGGGGATGGAAGAGAAGATAACATTCGAGAGCATAGGCACACAGAGAAGACGGTAACAGGGTCAATAAATTCTGCCAACAAAGTTTTCCTTTAGCTCCTTGCTTTAATTATTATTTATTTCCAGGTTTCTCTTGTCATCCATGAGGACTAGAAACTTGCTTTAAAAAGGCAAATGGAACTGTAAACCCTCAGGGTTCCACAAAAGGTCCTGGATTCCATCTTTCAGGTTATACTCTATGCCTTCTAGGACACCTGAAGCTATGCAGATTCCCATACCCCTGGAGGAGGAAATAGCTGGGGAAATTTTTTGCTGTTCTGGACATTTTCTTTGCATGCAGCCCAGCTGGATGGGTTTCCAAGATTTTCTGGGGATCTTTTCCTTCAGCATTACTTAGATCTTGATTTGGATGCAGGGGAGGGCTGTTCTAAAACTTCAAAATGAAACAAATCTCCCTCTCTGTCAGAACATTGGTCTCGTGCCCAACACTACAGATAGCTGCCTTTAAGCATCTTTAAAACAGCAAGACTGCCTTTGAAGCCTTAGAAGAAGAAAAAGCACTTTAAAAAAATCCACCTTTTTCTGTCCTGTGATATAAGGGAAGCTTCATTTTCATTCATCTGAGCTGCTGCTGGAATCAGATCTGGCACCCAGGAGGGGAAAAGGAGAGATGTGGGAATCGGCTATGCATCTTAGCTGTGGTGTTTGGCTTCCCTGGAAACTCCAATATGGTCTGGGATTTATTGCCAGCTCCAAAGAAACTCTCATAGTTACCAAAACACAAATCAGTTCAGCACCTCAGATAGTTCCTTTATAGTTCAGACTAAAATCTGAACTGGATTCACCAGCCTTCCATGGACATTGGAGCCACTAGGTGCCAAGACTAGCTTCAGGGGGAAAAAGAAAGCCAGGAGCCACGGAGTCCAAAGCAGAAGATGGAAGCAAATACCTTAGCTGGGCTGTGCAAAAGCGGGGAGGCAAAGAAACCAAGACAGGCCCCAAGTTAGACTTTGAACACCACTGAGCATTTCAGCTGAGCCGGTTCAAGGCCATCACTGTAGGCCAGGAGGAAATACATCACCTTCCGGATTTTGGCTAACTCCACCAACCTCTCTCCAAACTCGAGAGCATCGGCCTCATTGCATTCCACTTCCTGGGAGCCTGGCTTCTTCCAGAAAACTCCCACTGGTTCCAGTAGCTGCCTCCGCATGAGGTTGGTGAGGTCTGGTGTCCAATGCTGAGAGGTGCCGATGACTGTCACCTTCCCTGGTTTATCTAGCGTAACCTTCCAGTGCAGGAAACGAAGGCCGTGTTGGCGGGAGAAGTCCACCCGGTAGACAAACTCATTGGCCTGCAGGAGTTTCTCGCCATCCTGCGGTTTCTCGTTCTTCTGCTGGAGGCTTTGCACCCTGAGCCTCATGCACTTGGTCAGCTGGACATCCTCGACCAGGTGAAGCTCCAGTTCGGAAGCCTCTGAAGCCATTGGGATGTCCCACACCTTGGTCTCTCTCTCTTTCTCCTCTGCAGCAAAGTGGCACAGCACTGTTTGGTTCTCCAGTCAGCCGATATAGGCAAGGGAGAAAAAAAACCTTGCAAACTCTCTCTCTCTCTCATCTGTCCCAGCCAGTGCTAGGCAACCTCGGTCAGTGATTCAGAGCACCCTGAGGGGGTTTCCTCTGGGTGCCCTCCATCTCATTTGCAGAAGAGGAACAAATCCTGACACAGCGGGCTATAATCTATAGGGATGCAATTTATGAGGTCAGCCTCCCTGACAACAGCCCGCCTGGCAACCATTCCTGAGCAAGTAAACGAGGTCTCCAAAGTGTGAGAATGCTCTTTCCGGTGTGTGTTGTTTGAGGTCTTGGACAGGTGTGATGCAAAAGAAAAAACAAAAAGCCAGGGCAATTGTAAGCAACATCAACGCAACTGTACAGGCATCCTTTAGCTAACAAAGCTTTTGACAAAGAAATTGCTTTTTACCACTTCTTTTCTGTACCCGCCTAAGGCTTTCATTTTAGTTCTTCTTGTCTTCTGTGTAGCTGGAAATTTTGTTTTGTTTTGGCAACACTGGCATTGCAAGGATGGTGCAGAAAGGCTGGGGAAACACAGACTTGTGGTGTTGGATTGCAGCACTGTGTCTATAGCGAACAATGAATTAAACTTGAGCTGGGAAAAGAATGGGATTTTGTTCTAGCCAGTCCTATAGCAACTGTGCCTACCTACAACACACAAGGTAAAAAAGCAGCTTCCTCTAGAAATGCTTTATTGAGTATGTATGAACAGTGAAACAGAGAGAAGGGGGAAAAATAAATAAACCTGCCTCACCACCAACCCCCAGCATGTTAGAAAAGCATAGAAGTAATCACCTAAATGGAAGTGATAATAAAAAAATGGGGGATGTTGAAAGAAAAAACAATTCCAGGATGCATTTTGGGAGAAGTCTTTAATTGGTCTCTAGAAGGTTCAGAATGTTTTTGGCATATTTTTGAAAAGCTCATCTGACCTGGTGGCTTCATTTCACATGAGCATATGGTTAGATCTGAATTAAAAGGCTGCTGAAAGAGGTTGGATTTTTCTCCTGCTATGACTTCCATGTTCTTTCCACCTCTTGTAGCACATTTTCTGTGAAAGATGTAAATCCTAGAAACACATCTATTTTATTAACTGACATATACCTGTAGTGTCTAGTGGCCTTTTCACACTACAATATTAAAGCACTTTGATTCCCCTTTAATTGACACAGCAACATCCTGTGGAATCCTCGTACCTGCAATTTAGGGAGAGGTAGTTAGATTCTTGACCAGAGCACTTCAGTGAGTCTCCAGACTCTAAATTCTAGAATTCCATAGGATGGAACCTATGGGTGCTTAGATTAGAGGAAGGAACCAAGATGGTAGAAGGCCTGGAAACCAAGCCACATGAGGAACAGTTGAGAGAAATGGGCACATTTAACCTGAAGAAGAGAAAACTGAGATGTGTTATGTTGGCTATCTTTAAATACCTGAAGGTTTGTCATATAGATCAATGCAACTCAAAGTTTGTTACAGGCCAAGGAGAGGACTCAGTTCAACAGGAAGAGACCCTTTTCCGGGCTAATTTTTGTTAGGAAAAAAGGTCAAAAGAGGGCCAACAGCATGACAAAATTGCTCCAACCCATGACACCTATGGGAGGTTGGCAAGGAATTTGGGTACAAAGAAGATCAGTTTTAAGGGGTAGTGGCCTCCAAGATCCTATGGGCCAGTGAGACCCCCTAACTCCTGACAGTTGCTCATTCCTGCCCTAAGCCAAGACACACTGCTGTTGACTTGGATATCTCTCTTAATTTACAAAAACCATCGGAAACACACTCCAATCCAATCCCAGCATTTTAAGGAAGATAAAAATGTGTCCAATTACCTTGGAGACTGTAACCAGCTCTGAAAAGGAGGTTGCATAGACAGGAGAGGAAATGTTGGGTAGCCCTCCATATTTCAGTTATGGGACACGGAGTAGGAATTAATTAGCTGCTTGCTTGTAACAAGGTATGAGAACCAGATACCATTAGGTAAACAAAGCTAGGAAGGTAGTGATAAGCCCTGCTAGGCTGAAACCTGAGCTCCAAGGTCTCTTGCAGGCGGGATGGGAAACTATTTGCTTTTAATGTTTGGATTTTGCTAATTCCCTTCAGTTCGCTCACTGAAGTCCTGTACTATGCATCAGACTCCTAATAAATAGTGTATTTGCACTGTTACATTTGTGTGTGTGAATTCGGTTCCTGGCAGGAAAAGAGAGCACAGAGGCTGAACATCTATAATTTAAGTAAACTCATAGAAAGATGAGGAAGACCACCATATTCCTCATTTCCTTCTGGCAATGGTGGGAAATTACAACTTAGCTGGCTGCCCAGCATTTCCCTCAAAACCACAGAGGTATATTTTTGGGTTGTGAAGCTGAAGTTAAGCTGATAGACAGCAATCCAAGGGAACAGGCATGTCTCTTGAGTTTTCTCACAAAGCATTTATTTGTTATAGAAATTGCTACATCCAGGCTTTTCACTTCCTTCTTCTTCACGAGAATGATTGTTTTCCCCTGGTAAGGCACAGGATTCTTTTCCACAGAGTGGCTACTAGCATATCTGCATGCATAGGAGCCAGCAAGGGAGGCTTCAGTGATGTAGACTTGAGTCGGCTGACTTGGACTCAAGTTGGACTTAAGTCACTACAGTGACTTGACTCGGACTTGACTCAGCAATAAATGACGCACTGACTTGACTCAAAACTTGTATATTTTTAGTGACTGACTTGCTGCCCTTGATTCAGTAACAAAATGCATTCATCCAGAAACCTTATGACTTTGAACCACGCTTCCATCTCTTTTTGCCTACTGGTCACATGGCAATCTCTCTCAAGCCCAAAGTGTGGGTGCATTTCTCAGAGGGGAGCAGCAAATGGGTTAGGCAAGGGGCTTGAGGCAGATTGAGGTCTTCTTAGCAGCCTGTCCCTGCTGCATATTGGAGGAGCCTTCTAAAACCTTTCCAAAAAAGCAGAAAGCAAGACTTGCTCCCAGAGTGCAGGGTGCGTTTCTCAGAGCGGAACAGCAAATGTGTTCAGCAACGGGCTTGAGGAAGAAAGATCCTTCCTTCTAAAGCTTTTGAAGCTTCAGTAATTGGGAGTAAGAAGAATCCTATTCTGCACTTCTGAAAAATCCTCCAGCTTCAGAAACGGGAAATAAGAAGGATCCTATTCTCCACTTCTGAAGCTGCAGACTCTTTTATGCCCATTGGCACAAAAGTCTCCAGTTTTGGGGAGGGGGACTAAGAAGGATCCTATTCCACATTTCTGAAGCTGCAGATGGCAAAATCGCAAATGTGGAAGGCCAGCTCTGCTTAAATTGTTAAAACTGACTTTATGTGACTGTCCAGAAAGGCTGGAATATAGGTTGTGGTATAGAGTTGGCTCTCAGACTTGAGACTTGACTTGAAAGTTATCTTCAAGGACTTGAGACTTGGAGTAAAAGACTTAAATACATCACTGAGGGGCTTCTGTAAGCAAATCTAGGAATCTTTCTCCTCTGCTATCCTGAATGGATTTCTAGAAACAATAGCCTTTTCTCTCTTCTTTTGTCTAATTATCAGCTCCAGAGTAGTTACTTCTGTTCATTAGGCAGAAGTGCACTGCTATGAATCACATAGCTTTTTTTAAAATTATTTTTATACAGAACATATATTTAAAACAAGTTCTCCATCATAGATTTGTATATATACATGAAAGATTACTGTATTTTCTTATCTTCCTACACTTCTACCTAAAATCTTAGTATCATAAATGTTACCAACTATTTACGTACTTCTGTAGTTGTCCTTTACTAACATTTGTTACAGATCCTTATATTCTAGATATTCTACTAAATAACATTAATACATTCATACATTAACATTATTACTTTAATACATATTTTCTCAAAACCCATTATCAAAGTAAATAAAGAGAAGACAGCAATTCCAACAAAGAACTTAATGAAGCAAGAGAAAATGGACATAACAAAAATATCCGGATATAACATTATTAAAAGAATCAAATATCTAGGAGTATGGGTATCAGAACGCAATAATGAACTCTTTGAAAATAATTATACCAAAAAATGGAAGGAAATTAAAAGTGAGATGGAAACATGGTCAAAACTTCAATTATCCTTGATGGGAAGAACAGCTACAGTGAAAATGAACATCTTACCAAAATTTAATTTTTGGTTCCAAAATCTACCCATCATCACAAATATGAATCACATAGCTTTTGAGGGTGTGTGTGGAAATGGTCTTGATTCCCTGCTTGGCCATGGAAACTCATGGAGTAATCTTGGGCACATCACACACTCCCAGCCCCAGAAAACTGTGATCAGTTCACCTAAGCATTGCCATAAGTCAGAAATGACTTGAAGCTACACAACAACAAGAGAGATCCAGCATGGTGTAATGCTTTGAGCATTGGACTACAATCCTGGAGACCAGGGTTTGATTCCTTGGTTGGCCATGGAAACCCACTGGGTGACCTTGGGCGCATCACATACTCTCAGCCCCAAAAACGCCTGTGATCGGTTCACCGTAGTATTGTCGTGTATCAGATATGAGTTGAAGGTACACAACGATGACACAATGATGATTTACTGGAAAGGATGATAGTGGTGGAGAAAATGGAAGGCAAAAAGAAAAAGGGAAGACTGCCTTGCAGATGGGTAAGTCAAGACACAGCCATGAGCTCTGATACGGTCTTCAAAACTCAACACTATGGCTTCCCTGATTGAAGCAATCCATTTTGAGCTAAGTCCCAAATACAAAAGTACTTTGCATTCAGTTAACTTAGCAGAAGGGAGGGGCGGAGAGGGCAGAATCTCACCCTTCCCAGTAGGCTCAAGGCAAAAGCAAACAGCTGCAACCTCTCCTAGCTTATGTGCTCTTCTACATTAATAATTTTTGTCATCTTACACATATTCCAATGTTGCTTGGCTGCACGAATACTGGCTTTATCTGTCAAATGTTGGAGGTACATACGCACCCCTGATTTAGAAGGATACTGATACCAATAACAGCCAGCATGGGTGGTCATCAAGGGACTAATGGGAGTTGTAATCCCAAATATGTAAAGGGCAGTAGGCTGGAGGGAAAGTCCATGGCGTCTATTGACCTCTCTTCCAACACATTTCAAATCAGTTGACTCTCTTCCTACTAGCCTTTCCACTTTCTAAACTGGAAACACTTGGGATTAAATCTGTTATCCTCTGCACGTAACACATACACCCTACCCCTGATCTGCAACTCATCCCTAGCACACAAAGATGGTGTGATCCCCTGTTTCAACAGCCCACTGAGACCCTACAAGCTCTGCTGATACAGCAGACTCTGTGTGCAAAACAGCCTATTTGTCCAAAAACAACAAGGCCTTCAGCTTTGCGCTTCTCCTTGCAAATATGTTTGCTTCCTTCATCTCCAACATGAAGGAGGCAAAGCTCTCTGCTTCTTGCCACCCATCCTAAGCACCACGGGCTTGGAAAATTAATCTCAAACAAACACACCGAAAGACGTACAAGTTGCCAAAGGAGGAAGAGCTGCAATAATGAGGCTCTTGTGGGCTTGAATGGATCCTCCCAGGACCAAAAGCCAGGAGACGAGGAGGAGGCAGTTTTTGTAGCTGCGCTAAATGCTTCCTGGGAGGGCCCTGCAGTGTTCTGGTTAGAACGCTCGACGGGACCTGGGAAATCCATGGAGTTATGAAACTCACTGGGCAACTGACCTTGAGCCGGTCAAGGGCACCCAGTGAGTTTCATAGCTCCATGGATTAGAGGCCTGGCTCACATCACTGGGTTGTTATGAGGAAAAGGAATCAAATACAGTCAGCCCTCCACATTTGCGGGTTTCACTTTTGCAGATTTGATTATTCATTGATTATTTGCTGTCAGCAATGTTTCCTTCCTAGGCCATTTTTAATAGGGAGACTGCAAGCCTTGTGAAACTGAGAAACTGCATAAGACGCTTGTAGGTCATATTAAAAATGGTGTGGGGCAGCAGGGGAAGGGGCTGTAAGTCCCACCATCCACCCACTTCTGCCTTGTGAAGGAACCGTGATGCCTCAAAGGAATCCATGATGAGTTGAATATGGTGATCATATTTTTGGTGTGTTTTAAATATGGTTTGAGAGGGCCGAGAGCTATTCATGGTTTCTCCACTTTCACTGGGGTCCTGTGCCCCTAATCCTAGCGAACGTGGAGGGATGACTGTACTCCATCTTCTATAACTGAAGGCAGGATATAAATGTAGCTATTAAAGTAACTGATAAATCAACACAGGTATAAGGAGGAGCAGGCTGGCACTGACTGGCATAAGGGAATAGGAACACTTTCTTCCTTAAATAACTTTATCTGTGCATCTTCAAGTCATCTGTTGAATTATGGTGACCCAAAGAATTTAATGGGGTTTTCTTAGGTAAGAAATACTCACCCACCAGTTCATTTCTCTGAAATGTGGCCTCCAGCACCTGGTGTTCGTGGGTGGTCTCCTATCCAAGTACTTCCCAGGGCTGACCCTGCTTAGCTTCCAAGATCAGGCAGGATCTGGTGCTTTTAGGGTATAACTCTGCCTAGTAACTATACATTAACACACAAAGCAAGATTTTCCAAAGCAACTTTTTTTTTTTTTTTTGCACAAAAAATATCTTTTGTGCCAATGGATTTTTTTACAAGGGTCACACCACTGGCCAGAGCATGGAAAAGATACTTTTGGGGGCTGCCCTGCCCAAGCTGACTAGATGATTGTGGGAGTAGTTGTCCAAAAACGTAACTTTTCCAAATAATGCTATTGAGCAGTCTAGTACAGAACTGTGTAACCAGCCTCAGCCTTCTCAAATCTCAATCTGTAGGCATTCATGCTACCCAAGATGTTTTCTTAAAGAAAAAAAATCATACAATTTTTAACAACGGCATGACATTTACAGGAGAGATGGAACTGACGGGGAGTCCTAGTTCATATTGCATTCACCCCTCCGAAAGACAACACAGGCGCCATCATTTTAAAAAACAACTAAGTTGCCAGGTCAGTTGGTTCTAGAGATAAAGGGTGAAATGCACAGACGCAGCCAGTTATTTGTTATACTTTGGCCACAACATGAGATAACATGACTCACTGAGAAAGACAATAATATTTGGCAAAGTGGAAAGCAGTAAGAAAAAAGGAAGACCAGACCACAGATGGATTGCCTCAATCAAGGAAGCCATGGATACAGCAGTCAAGAAAGCCAAAGAAACCAATTCTTGGTTGCATCAATAGGAGTATTGTGTCCAGATCAAGGAAAGTAATAGTACCACTCTATTCTGCTTTGGTCAGACCTCATTTGGAATACCGTGTCCAGTTCTGGGCACCTCATTTCAAAGAAGGATATCGACAAGCTGCAACGTGTCCAGAGGAGGACGACCAAAATGGTGAAGGGTCTGGAAGCCATGAAGCCCTATGAAGAACGCCTTAGGGAGCTGGGGATGTTTAGTCTGTAGCAGAGAAGGTTAAGAGGGGACATGATAGCCATGTTTCAATATTTGAAGAGATGTCATGTTGAGGAGGGAGCGGGCTTGTTTTCCACAGCTCCAGAATAGAGGACAAGGAGCAATGGATTCAAGCTGCAGGAAAGGAGATTCCACTTAAACCTCAGGAAGAACTTCTTGATGGTCAGAGCTGTCTAGCAGTGGAATCTGCTGCCTGGGGGTGTGGCAGAGTCTCCTTCTTTGGAGGTTTTTAAGCAGAGACTGAATGTCCCTCTGTTGGGAATGCTCTGATGTGGGTTCCCGCATGGCAGAAGGGGGTTGGACTGGATGGCCCCTGGGGTCTCTTCCAACTCTTATTATTCTATGATTCTATGGATGTTCTGGGTTTGCAAGGCCTGAGCAGGGCTGATGATAATCAGGACTGTTGGACGGCTCCCATTCAGAGAGTCATTAAAAGTCAAAGTGAATTTGATGGCAACAACAACAACAAGAACAGCATTTATTCCATGCAGATGTTCAGGTTTGCATCCTTCTGGCTCACTCATGTTCAGGTACCATACGTCAATCTGCCTACAGGTTTTCTTTAAAATTCTATTTTAAAATGGTATTATAAATAGTTCCACTGGGATGGTCCACCATTTCCTCTTTCTTGTGCATGTTCATTCTTAAAATTCTGTACCACCACAAAAAGGAAGGAAGGAAGGAAGGAAGGAAGGAAGGAAGGAAGGAAGGAAGAAAGAAGCTAGCTGGTAGGACCGGTCTTGCTAATTCCTCACTGCATGGGCAGAATACGTATTTATTGCTGTGTGCCTTGAAGTCACTTCCAATTCATGGTGAATGTAAGGGGAGCCTATGACAGGGTTTTTTTGGGCAAGATTTACTCCATGGAGGTTTGCCTTTGCTTTCCACTGAGGCTGAGAGAGTGTGTGTCTTCTCCAAGGTCACCCAGTGGCTTTTCATGGCTGAGTGGGGATTTGAACTCTGGTCTCCAGAGTCCTAGTCTAGCAATGAAACCCTTTCTCTGTGCTGGCCCTGAGAATACATACAGCCTGCTGTATTTCCAAAAATGTGTAAATACAGTACCCTTAATTTACCAAAGACGGAAGGCTGAAATTCAGCTGGCTTCCACTAGAGGGTAGGATCTGCTACCAACTAGGGTCTCTCCCAGCCAGAGGAGCTGGAATGCAGGAAAACCGTGTCAGTTTAAAAATGTTTAGCTGCCTTAAGGGCTTCTGTTGATGAACTAGCAAACAAGGATATATTATTTGCACGAGGATATATAGTTTGTCAGACTCAGAATCCACCTGCAAAATATCACACCCTGATTTTATTAGGCGTACGTGATTTCTTTTCCCTCTCTCTATGACAGAGGGAAATTGGATTCCCACTCTTTTAAAACTTTTAAGTCTAAACCCAATTGCTAGCTCCAATACACCTCACGAATCAACTACTGAACGATAAGTCAACACTCAGTAGATTCCACTGATTCAACTGGGGAATAGCCATTGCATTTAGCTCCATGCACCCCCTTTAACTGCCCTGGTTTGGCAAGGACAGTTCCGATTAAACCTCTGCCTTCCAACTTCATCAGCTGCTTTTAAAGTGTCCCTTTCTCTCTCTCCTCCTCCACTTTCCCCTTTTATTCTCAGCTTAGTTCCACTGCTGAGTTCAATGCAAAAGTGAGGTGGTGGAGAGGAAAGGAGAGGAAGGGTGGAATCTTGTTCTTCCCTGTAGCCTCAGGCAAAAGCAAACTGCTTTCCTAGCTTTCATGTTCTTCCTCCTTAATAACAACGGCCATATTGATCACGCTCTGATCTTGCTTGGCCACACACGCATTTCAGATTTCACCTGTAAAATGTTGGAGGGTATACCTATGCTGCAGTAAGCCTAAATACCCTAAAGGCACCAGATCTCTTCTCATCTTGGAAGCTAAGCAGGGTCAGCCCTGGTTGGTGCTTGGGGGGGAGACCACTACCGAATACCAGGTGCTCCAAGTTATGTTTCAAAGAAGGAACTGGCAAAACCATTTCTGAGTATTCCCTTCCTAAGAAAACCCTAAGAAGTTCATGGGGTCACCATAAGTCAACAGGTTACTAAGAACTAGAATTGGCAAAACCATTCTTGAGGGAGTCTATCCATCTGTAATGTGGTCTTCCTCTTTTCCTACTGCATTCTACCTCACCAAGCATTATTGTCTTTTCTTTTCTTTCTTTTAAATTTTTTTTTATTAAAATTTAATTACGAAAATAAAAAAAAAGGAAAGCGAGTGGGTTACATCATTGTTAAATGTATCCCACCCACCCACCCACTTCCGTGCTTATGTTCTCCAGCTGAAACTGTATTATTGTCTTTTCAAGTGAGTCACGTCTTCTTATTTTATGCTCCAAGTATGATAGCCTCAGCTTAGTCATCTTGGCTTCTTGGGAGAGTCTAGGCTTGATTTGCTCTAGGACTCATTTATTTGTCTTTTTTGGCAGTCCAGCATTCTCTCTCTCCCCACTTCTTTTTAGAGCAAGTGGGCATGGTTAGTATAGGGCTTCCTCTTTTGTATGCCAAAGCTCCACCATTTGCCTTTGTGTCATTTAAATGCATGATCATAAATACCTTTGGTGTTCAGGCAATCAGACCCTGGTGGCGCAGTGGTTAAATGCCAGTACTGCAAGCCACAAGGTTGTGAGTTCGATCCTGCCGGGCTCCAAGGTTGACTCAGCCTTCCATCCTTTCGCAGGTCGGTAAAATGAGTACCCAGCTTGTTGGGGGCATGTATAGAAATGTATCGAAATACATGCTATTTGTAAGTTGTTCGCCGCCTCGATCCATATGGAGAGGCGGGATACAAATAAATAAATAAATAATAAAAAATCATGTGACCCAGGATCGTTGCTTGGGTCATCACTCTTACAAAAAGTGCCCCCTTCTCAGATCTCTTCCTTCTCCTCCATTATCGCTTCCTCTTCCTCCTCTCTAACCATGCTTCACGTCTCCATCAGAAGATGGCACAAATGAAGCTACTACTGATCTATTCATTAGCTAGTTAGGACGTAGGCACCCCAATACATATGCAAATATAGAAGCTATTAGTAAACTTTCTTAAGTTTGTAACCTGAAACTGCCTGCATTGATTTTGTTTTCTTAGTCAGTTTCAGATCAGAAAAGCCACACAGAAATTTGGGCATGTTTTTTTCTGCTACTCTGCTAAAAGAAGGCTGCTAAAAGAAGACTAGTACTCCACCGCCTCCCACCAACTGTCTTGCTGCTCTTTTAATAGTCAGTTGATTGTTGTTAATTGTTAATTGTTGTGTGTTTTAGGGGGTTGGTTTTAGATGGGTTGGTGGGTGGGGAGGATTGGGTATGTTTTTTAATGTTTTTTAATGTAATTAATGTATTATTGTTGTTCGCAGCCTCGATCCATGGGGGAGAGGCGGGATAAATAATAATAATAATAATAATAATAATAATAATAATAATAATAATAATAATAATATAATTATTAATAATTATTATTATATTATTATATATTATATATTATATTATTATATTATATTATTATATATTATATTATATATTATATTATTATTTTTATGATTTATTTTTATTATTATAATTATTATATTATTATTATTATTATAATTATTACTATAATATTATAATTATTATTATTATTACTATTATTATTATTATTACTATTATTAATAATTCCTTATAGTTTTAGTTTTCACAGAATTTCCCAACAGGGCTAACATCCTGGGAAACTCTAATTCCCAACACAGGGTATCCTGGAACTCTTCTCTAGCACCATATTTCAAATAAGTTGATTTTCTTCCTGTCAACTTTCTTTGTTGTTCAGATTTCACTCCCATACATAGAAATACTCTTGCCATACATGTGTTTAATCTTATAAAGTTTGAATTTTTACATTGGTTCTCCATCAGTGGGCATTTTCCCACCACCAGTTTCAACAGCCAGCTACCCAGAACGCCTTGGTGGTTGGCTGGCATTCAGCATCTATGAGCTGATGCTTATCTCCAGCAGTGAGAAAACACAGTGTTTGAACAGTACACAAAGGGGAAGAGATTATTTTGAACGGGGTGTGTGTGCGTATGCATAGATGCACATGTGCCCCCCGCCCTTATCCTCCAAAATTTGCTCTCACACACAGGCCAGAGATGGGCAAGCAGCCAACTGATAAAACCAGATGCCAATAATAAATGGAACCGAGGGGAACTGAGATAGACGTTGTAGGAAAAGAGCCAGGTAGAAATTGTGAGTCAAATTTCATCCCAGCAGAAAAGCTGCAGGTGCCCACAAGGACTGGACCAAATATTGGAACACCAGAGTTTAGAAATGTTATGGTTTACCACTATAACTCCCAGAATTCCTCATCCAGTCAGCATTTCACTTGGATTAGGGGTCTCCTACATTTTCTCTTTTTCTTCTTCTTTTTTCCCCCACCCATATTTCTGCCTCTCCTTTTCCTCTTTTTCGTCCCTGATGCTTTCTTCTTCAACTACGCCTTTTCTATACCCTCCGATTGCTCTGATTTGGCAGACACATTTTCAACTAACCCTCTGACACCCTACTTTTTAAGCTGCTTTTAAAATGTCCCCATTTTTCTCTTTGTCCTGAGACGACTTCAGTTGTGGCAAACGGAATTCAAAGTGCAAAAGTAGCTTGAATGCAATTAAAAGGGGACAGGAGGCGAGGAAAGGAAGGGGCAGAATCTTGCCCTTCCCAGCAGACTCAGGCAAAAGCAAACTGTTGTAGAACCACCTAGCTTGCCTGCTCTTCCTTATCAGTAACTTTTGCCATCTTGAGCACACCCTGATGTGGCTTGGCCACACCTGTCCTGGTTTTCTTCTGTGACATGTTGGTGGGTACACTTTTCACTTTTCTCATTCTTTTCCTCTTTCTTTTTTCACTGCTATGTTAACTTTCTTTCTTCTTTTCTACTTTTCTCTTTGATCTTTCCTTATCTTCTATTTATTAAATCCAATTTAAAAATTAATTTAGGCTGCAGATTGGGAGAAGCACTTGGGTGGTCCTCTGGATTTGCTAAAGTGTGGCTTCTCACAATCCCTCGCTATTGTCTCTTCTGACTAGGGCAGCTGGGAGCCACAGTTCAACAACAGTTGGAGGGCTTACCTTTCACAGAATCAAAGAATTGGGAGGTATCTGCAAGGGCCATCTAGTCTAAGGCCATTTCCGCACTACACTCTTATAGAGCGATTATTCCACTTTCAACATCCTATGGAATCCTAGTGGTCCGGCCCCTCCCTAAACTGCAAACCCTAGGATTCCATAGGATGTTGAAAGTGCAATAATCACGCTATAAGAGTATAGTGCAGAAATGGCCTAAGCCCTTGCCATGTTGGAATACACAGCTAAAACATTCCTGAAAGATGCTCATCCAACCACTGCTTACAGAGCTTTGTCCAACCAACTGTAAACTGGTTGTTGCACCTTCTGATTCACAGAATCGTAGAGTTAGAAGAGACGACAAGGGCCATCAAGTCCAGCTCCGTTCTGCCATGCAGCAATGCACCACCAAAGCTCTCCCAACATCACTTGGAGGGTTACTGATAGGATCCAAGACAGTTCATAATAAAGAGTGGAATGCTTTGACTGTGTTTTTCTGCATGGTCGCTGATACATCGTGCATGTGCTGAGATCATTTCCCACCAAACTGTGCATTTCAGACTGATATTTTGGTTTTTTATCAGGCCAGGCGTCTTTTGAGTGAACTATTTATTTTACCAAGAAGCCCTTGTGTTCTTCTGTTCCAAGGAAGAACCAGATATGCTGGATATAACCTTCACAGGATGCAACCTTGACAGAGGAACTCCATATTAGCCGTGGCAAATATTGCTATGTTCAACTCTGTAGCACCCTAAGCAAAAGCCAAAGTGAAGCCATGCTAGATTCCCCACCAAGCCCCAGTCAGCATAGGCAACGTTAGAAGGGATTTTGGAATAGTCCAACATCACTTGGAGGGTTATCACACCACCCAAACACACCTGATTCTGAAATGTTAAAGGTTAATATCTGGATGGAAGACTCCCTGGAAGGAGTCCCAGGGATCTCCAGGTAGAGCTGGGAATCCAGACCAAAACTCTAGGTAGTCATAGAATCACAGAATCATAGAAATGTAGAGTTGGAAGAGACCCCAGGGGCCATCCAGTCCAACCCCCTGCCATGCAGGAACACCCATCAAAGCATTCCCAACAGATGGCCATCCAGCCTCTGCTTAAAAACCTCCAAGGGAGGAGACTCCACCACATTCTGAGGCAGCCTATTCCACTGCCGGACAGCCCTGACTGTCAGGAAGTTCTTCCTGAGGTTCAGGTGGAATCTCCTTTCCTGCAGCTTGAATCCATTGCTCCTTGTCCTGGTCTCCAGAGTGGCAGAAAACAAGCCCACTCCCTCCTCTACGTGGCATCCCTACAAATATTTAAACATGGCTATCATGTTCCCTCTTCACCTTCTCTTCTGGAGACTAAACATCCACAGCTCTCTAAGTCTATCCTCATAGGGCTTCATGGCTTCCAGGCCTCTCACCATTTTGGTTGCCCTCCTCTGGACCTGCTCCAGCTTGACCATGTCCTTCTTGAATTGGGGTGCCCAGAACTGGACACATGGCAGAGCTGACAGTACTGGAATGAATGAGCCAACAGTCTGATTCAGTTCATTGCTGTTGTGCACCTTCAAGTCATTTCCAACTTATAGTGGCCCTAAGGTGAATCTATCATGGGGTTTTCATAGCAAGATATATTCAGAGGGGATTTGCCTTTGCCATCCAAAGATGATTAAACTGAGGCTGTCGTACACTGGATGTATATTGAGAGGACGTAACTCATTGGAAAAAATGATAATGCTAGGTAAAGTAGAATGCAGCATGAAAAGAGGAAGACTGTACTATGGGTGGATTGATGTGGGCCATTTCCGCTCTACACTGTTATAGTACTATTATTCCCCTTTCAACATCCTGTAGAATCCTGGGTTTGCAGTTTAGGGAGAAGCCTTTAGGATTCTCAGCCAGAGAGCTCTTTGGCCTTAGGAAACTACAAACCCCAGAATTCCACAAGAGGTTGAAAATGGAATAATATTTTCTCTCTTTGTGTTTCTCATAATACTCAATCATAGTTATTACTGTTCTTATGTTATCTCTGATGTATCTTCTTGCAAAAATCCATTTTGGTCCTCATGAATTAAGGTAATGAGATAATGCTGGAAAATTGGGGAAAAAGTTGGAGAGATACTCAAAATTTTACTTTGGCACAGAGTCTAAAGGAAAACTATTTAAAAATTTTCTACAGATGGTATTTAGATCCAAATAAACTAAGTAAAATGTATAAAACAAAATCAAAACATTGTTGGAAGTGTAAAAAAGAAACTGGTACATTTTATCACATGTGGTGGATGTGTCCAGAAACAAAGAAATACTGGAATAATATCCATAAAAATATGATGGAGATCTTACAAATACCCATTCCATTCTCACCAGAGATATTTCTATTAAACATGAATCATCAAATAGATAAACATTACAACAAATACAAAGATATAATATTATATATGGTGCCAGCAGCGAAAATTATATTTGCTAAACATTGGAAGAGAGATAAAATACCTGATCTGGAAGAATGGTTAAATAAAATTAGAGAGTTGACAAATTGTAATGTTTTAACTAGATGAATGAGAAGAGAAAAGAATAATAAGAAAAATAGAGAAATGGAAACAGTGAAAAAATTTATAGATAATAACTGGTCAAACCTATGCAAAGGAGAGGAATCAGGCTGTAAAGATAAGTAAAGATGGAAGTTTAACAATAGGTAGATAGTAGACACTACATAATTATTATATTACATTACTAAATTATATGTTGTATATTGTAGTATATTACAGTATATTATATATTGTAAACAATAACATGTCTTGTTCATAAGACATGTCTTATGAATATGTCAAAAGAGTATATTATATGTTGTATATTATGGTATGTTATAGTATATTTAATATTGTAAACATTAACAAGTCTTACGAACTTATGCTTGTAAGAATGAAATTTTTTAATAAAAATAAATTTAAAAAAAAGGAAGTGGAATAATAGCGCCATAACAGTGTAGGGCGGAAATGGCCTCAGTCAGTGCGCAATCCAATCAGCCCAATCCATTGATTGACTGATCGATTGATTGACTGATTCAATCAATCTACAGGCCTTACTTTGCAAGAGATGAGGAGGACAGTTGATGATTGGGTATGTAGAAGTTCACCCATTCACAGAATCGCCATAGGTCAAAATCAACTTGGTGGCAAAGAGCAACGACAACAACTGAGATGTGTTTAAGGTGCCGAGATGGACAGCAACTAATGGGGTGTTGGGGTTTCTAAGCCATGTACTGTGCTTTTTTTGTTTTAATGTTCTTGTCCCCAATTGTATATGCATTTGTTCCATCCTTTGATGTAAAGGGCATTATAAATACACATTATTATCATTATTATTATTAACAACGCTGAGACAGTGAAACTTGCCCAAGATAATCCAATGGTTTTCCACTGCTGGATATTCAAACTCTACTTCCTAGACCCTGGTTCAACATTCAGACCGCTATACCACGCTGGCTCCCTTATAATGAACCAGTACAAGACAGCATTTTATGTTCCCCAAATTTCCCTTTTCTGCTTTAAGAAGTAAGTTTTATAGTCAGTTTTAATAATATTATCTGGCTGGAAAATTCAGCGTAGGACAAATCAATGCAGAATAAAATGCATGTAGCACTTAGCAGAGGTTGCCCAAATGCAAACAAAAGGAAGAAACTGAGTGCAAGAAGACAAGCATAAAAAAGCTTTGTTGCTGCCTGTAAAATGCACGAAGGCAGTGGTGGGGGTCCTATTCTGGTGAAATTAACTGAGCTCTGCGCTGAATTATTCAATGTGGGATTATGCACTGAAAGAATGCAGTACTGGGAGAAACTCCCTTTATTTCGTAGACCATGGAAAGTAAACTGAAGGCGGATTTCTAAAACTTTTCCTCTGTGTACAAGAGCAGCAAAAGGTGAAGGAGGTAAACTGGAGATGGGTGATGAGTGGTCAAGGACATTGGGAACCTATACAGAGGACCTGCACCTTCTCCCTTCTACCATCTACCTCGTTTGGACTGTCTTTGAGGTTTGTTTCCCTTTTTTTTAGGTCTTGTCTTTAAAAACAAAACAGACAAATTTCATGGCTCTGCAGCATCCCACAATCATGAGGGGCTGGGGGCTCATTTTTAAAAGCAAAACAAACCCACGCTTAAAATCCAGGAATTTGCAGGTATTCCATATCATGAGAGTTAGGTGCTTCTTTTTAAAAGCAGAGCAAACAAAATCCAGAGATTTGCATGGAGCCTAGAATAATGAGGGTTAGGGTCTTGTTTGTAAAAACAAAAGCAACAATCAAAAGACAGGGACCGGGAAGGAAAACACAATCATGAGACTAGGGACTTATTTTTAAAAGGAAAACGATCAATCTAAATTCAGGGATTTGCAGGCAGCTGGCATTCATCCGTGATGATGATGATACCGATACCTTCACTCTCAAAACCAGAAATTCCACCTTTTCCAATCTGAACTCAAAGAACTTGAGGTGTCCATTCCCTAGAAGGGAGAGGGTCACATAGGCTAGTTTGTGAGCCTTGGCTCCATCCTGTGTTTTAACATGTAGGTGAGAAAAGGGAGCTTCCTCCTTGATTTGCAGCTATTCACATTCCTTGTTCAAAGTAACAGAATTTCTGAAGTAAGCAAATACCTAAGTTCCTGCTGAGTTATCACATGCTCTCTGAAAATGTTAAACAGACTGCGACAGTTTAATGTTGATTGGGACAGTTTAATGTGGACAGATGCCAGACAGAGAGGATGCGCTCTGAACTAAGTGTTAATTGTTTTCTGAATGTCTACACGAGGAAACCCACCTGCATAGAGTATTTAAAGTGAGTGCAGGGAAATGTGGTGTTGACCTGTTTTTGCTGCAGAAATAAACCTTGCCTTTTCTTAACGCCTTGCTCACATCGCTTTGATAATCTGGACCCTCTGCTGGGCAACGAACCTCCCTCTTGTGACAGGAAGCCCACAATCATGAGGACGAGGGGCTACTTTAAACTGTGAGTGGAGTAAAACCAAACTCCATTACAGATTTGCAGGAAGTCACATAATTCACATAACTACATGAAGTCCTAGCCCCCTCCCATGTATGACGTGTTTGTCACATGACTACCTCACCTGTACTGTGGGTGGAGGAAACCAACCGCCATTACACACTGGCAGGAGGTCACATACCACACATAGACACAAGGGGTTTCCAGCCCCTTCCTCAACTGTGGCACTTCCTCATTGGTTGAAAATGCTGTGGTGCGAGGGTATGATCTCTACATGCATAAAAGGCCTCGTGAGGCTTCCATGTCTTGTTGCGATCTCTTGATTGCCACCCAGCTGCAGCTGTTTGTATTTTTGCATTGAATAAACCTGGCCTCTGGCCTAGCCTTTTGGACCAAGCAACGTCTTCTGTTCATTTGCCTGTTTCTCAGAAAAAGCTGACCCTCCCTAGGGCGCAGGAGGTGACAAAACCACAGGGACAAAGCCTCACAGAGATGGGCATCTAAGCATACTTGTGATAAAACAGTTCTGAAAAGAAAACATTACATCTGGCCTTAGCAAATAATAAATATACGGTAATTTGGAACAGTCAAGTTCTTTATGTAATCAGTCAGAAGAAAAGATCCTGTATAATCAATATTCAGTGCACTTGGTGAATATGGTGAAAGGGAGTGAGCCTGAAGATCACAAAAAGGGAGTAAAGGAATTGCCATTCTTCTATAGCCCATGGGTCCACTGTTACACTGCCTCAGGCATTTAGCAATATTTGATGCATCAGAGAAAGTAGGACAAAGGTACCCATTTCTACAGGATTAAGTAGACTAAAGTATCACCCATTCCATCACCATGGTTAACTGAAGAATAAATGAGAGGAAGAAAATGGTGGCAGGAAATGAAGACAGAATAGTGGATCAAGTCAAAATCCATCTCCACTGAGAAGAGTCAACTGAAAGTGATAGATGGAGAGAGAGGGCGGAGAAGAGAAGAAAGGAGAGAAAGCAGTGTGCTGGTGAACAATCAGTTATGATGGGGCATGTTTAGCAGGCAGAAACATGCTTTCATAGAATCATAGAATCATAGAAATTCAGAGTTGGAAGAGACCACACAGGCCATCCAGTCCAACCCCCGCCATGCAGGAACACCCTCAAAGCAATCCCGACAGATGGCCATCCAGCCTCTGCTTAAAAACCTCCAAGGAAGGAGACTCCACTACACTCCGAGGCAGCAGATTCCACTGCCGGACAGCCCTGACTGTCAGGAAGTTCTTCCTGAGGTTCAGGTGGAATCTCCTTTCCTGCAGCTTGAATCCATTGCTCCTTGTCCTGGTCTCTGGAGCAGCAGAAAACAAGTCCCCCCCTTCCTCTACGTGGCATCCCTTCAAATATTTAAACATGGCTATCATGTCCCCTCTTAACCTCCTCTTCTGCAGACTAAACATACCCAGCTCTCTAAGTCTATCCTCAGAGGGCATGGCTTCCAGGCCCCTCACCATTTTGGTCGCCCTCCTCTGGACTTGCTCCAGCTTGTCAATATCCTTCTTGAATTGGGGTGCCCAGAACTGGACACAGTATTCAAGATGGGGTCTAACCATGCTTTATTAATGTATGAATGTTTCAGCTAAATTACTTTAAGTAAATACAACACTTCTTTCAAAAAAACAAAATCATGGATTTCTAGGAAGCCCACAATCATGAGGACGAGGGGCTTACATTAAAAAGCAAACCAAAACAAGGCTACAAATTTGCAGAAAGCAAACTTCAGCAGTCTTTGTCCTGCCTGGGCTGTGATGCAGTTTTACAAGAAGCTATGTAGGTCTCAATGCACAATGAAATATTTGCTCCATGATGGGAGCAAAGGAAGCTGAATTTCCCAAGATCTGGAGTTACCTTTTGCCACAAGGACTCCCTAGACGCCAGTGAGGAGCAAGCCGCCACGAACCAGCAGTTTCCCACTTGTCCCTGGTGCAAGTCGTGGCAGCTGATTCCATCCACAAAGAGGTGGGGGTCCTCACAGATGTCCTGCAAGGAGAGATGGAAAAGAAAACCACGTAGTCAAGATCAGACAGAACTTGGAAAAATCACTTCTGAAAGAAAAAATTGTTCCCGCTGTTTGTTATTAGACGTTGCAGTACTGTATACACACAATATCCTGTTGCTCTTTACTTTTTCGTTGAAAAAAAAAAGGCCTTAATATTGATAAAATAATGGTATAAATACAGGAAAAAAACACTTGCCAAAATATCTCTTTAAACAGCCCTTAAAAAGTACCCTTATAAAACAGTGAAAAATGCTGCTTGAATTAACAATAAAGGTCATACCTCCTTTCAGTTGCTTTTAAAATCTTCCAGTTTCTTTCTCTCTCCTCCTCCCACTCCTGCTTAGCTTACTTTGATTGCTGCAAACTTTCAAAGTGTAAAAGTAGTTTGTACTTTATTAGCTCAGCAGTGGGGAAAGGAGAAAAAGAGTGCTGTCTTGCTCTGGTCTCATCTTCCTTATTTATAACTTTTGCCATCTTAACCATATGCTGACGTTGCTACATGTGTCTTGATTTTCATCTGAGAAATGTTGGTGGATATAGTTGTCTATAGAGAGCCAACCTGGAGTAGTGCATTGAATGTCGGACTACAAACCTGGGGACCCAGGGTTTGATCTCCTTGCTTGGCCATGGAAACTCACCAGGTGACCTTGCGTGCATCACACACTCTCAGCCCCATCAAACCAGGGTTTGATCTCCTTGCTTGGCCATGGAAACTCACCAGGTGACCTTGCGTGCATCACACACTCTCAGCCCCATCAAACCAGGGTTTGATCTCCTTGCTTGGCCATGGAAACTCACCAGGCGACCTTGCGTGCATCACACACTCTCAGCCCCTTGCGTGCATCACACACTCTCAGCCCCATGCAGCCTTAGGGTTGCATAAGTAAGAAAGGACTTGAAGGCACACAACAACAGTATTTGTCTATGGTCATTTCCACACTAGACTGTGGTGGACAGCTTTTATGGAAAACAGAAATGCGGACATACTTACACAAAGATTGAAAGGGAAATAAGACGAGGATATTAACAAGGAGTGGAAGATTATTACAGATTTGGGCTGAGGGTTGACAGAGGGTAATACATTTGTCATGATAACAATTATTATACAATTAACAAGTAAGGAAATATCATGTAACATGTAAAGTAGAGATATATATAGCAGGAACTAACAAACCATGGATTATTATGTATAGAAATGTTTCGAAATACATGCCATTTGTAAGTTGTTCGCCGTCTCGATCCATATGGAGAGGCGGGATACAAACAAACAAACAAACAAATAAATAAATAAATAAATAACATTTTATTGTGATACGTGGTATAACAAATAGAGGGAATATCAATAATTGTAATCCAGAAAGGAAAGGAAGAAGGAATAACATTACGTGTAAACGTTGCAGAAATTATTGTTTGTTTTATCTGTTGAAATGTGAATAAAATTATTAAGAAAAGAAAAAAATAAAAAGAGATAAGATTTGTCTGGTGATCCAAACGACACCATGCTGGCTCTCGTGTATGATATACCTGATGCTAAATGTTATACTTTGTTATTACATCTGAGAAACTGGGTTTTCATCCATGAAAACTCATCCTACACTAAATAAATTGCCATGTCTGAAAGGTGCTAGAAGGTGTCTTTTTCCCCCCGCTTCTGTATGTCTTTTATTTTGGTCCATTGTCAAATTCCTCATAGTGGTGTGTATAAAAATAGAGTTGCCAAGGAGAGTGAGGAAGGATGATGCTGGGAGGGTATGAGTGGTTCTAGGTCAATGGTCAACACACTTTTGCTGTATTTTAAAAAAACAAAACAAAAGAAGAGACAAATGATGGATGGTGCTGATGTCTCTTTCAGCGCACACGGTCTGCAGATCATCAACCTCCTCTGGAGACCGATGTACCAGAAAGCAGCTCCTCTCTCCCTCTGATACACAAGTTAGCTCAGTTGCAATGCAAGAGATACTCCAGAAATATCTGGAAGATCCCTAAACAAAGTCAGATTTTGGCACAGTAAGGAAGGATCGTCTTGGCCCACAGCAAGGAACATCTGCTTAGGGGGGGGGAGTTTACAGGGAACTGCAAATCATTGCTTGACCTTTCCTCCTCCAGTGTCTTTGCAGCCCCTTTGCCAAAGAATAAAGGAAGCAGAAAGATCTCTCTCCAGACCAAAAGAAAAAACAACAAACTATTAACTCCTGGACATTAAAAGAAGGATTTGTACAAGAAAAAGAATGTGGACATGATAGCCATGTTTAAATATTTGAAGGGATGCCACGTAGAGGAAGGGGGGGGACTTGTTTTCAGCTGCTCCAGAGACCAGGACAAGGAGCAATGGATTCAAGCTGCAGGAAAGGAGATTTCACCTGAACCTCAGGAAGAACTTCCTGACAGTCAGGGCTGTCCGGCAGTGGAATCTGTTGCCTCGGAGTGTAGTGGAGTCTCCTTCCTTGGAGGTTTTTAAGCAGAGGCTTGATGGCCATCTGTCGGGAGTGCTTTGAGGGTGTTCCTGCATGGCAGGGGGTTGGACTGGATGGACTGTGTGGTCTCTTCCAACTCTAAATTTCTATGATTCTATGATTCTCTCTCATTGCTTTACGATCCCAACATTAACACTGTTCTTAATCTCATGTGGCTTCAGGCTGATTTTTTCTTATGGAGAGCCTATCATTGGGTTTTATTTTCATAGGGTTTTCTTTCTTCAGAGGATTATTTTGCCATTGCCTTCCTCTATGGCTGAGAGAGTGTGGCTTGCTCAGGTTCATAGAATCATGAAGTGTGAAGGGCCAGTGAGTGCAACCCCATTCTGCCATGCAGGAAGACACAACCAAAGCACTCCTGACAGATTCCCATCCAGCCTCTGTTTAGAAACCTCTGAAGACAGAGACTCCACCACACTCCAAGGCAATACATTCCACTGCTGAACTGCTATTTCTGTCAGGAAGTTCTTCCTAATGTTTAGGTGGAATCTCTTCTCCTGTAGCTTAAAGCCGTTTCTCCATGTCCTAGTCTCGGGAGCAGCAGAAAACAGGCTTGCTCCATCCTCCCTATGACATCCCTTCAAATATTTAAACATAGCTATCATGTCTTCTCTTAACCTTTTCTTCTCCAAGCTAAACATACCCAGCTGCCTAAGCCACTTCTCATAGGGCATGGTTTCCATTTAGGACACCTTCCTCTGGATACATTC
This sequence comes from Ctenosaura bakeri, assembly GCA_948474755.1. Taxonomy (NCBI): domain Eukaryota; kingdom Metazoa; phylum Chordata; class Lepidosauria; order Squamata; family Iguanidae; genus Ctenosaura; species Ctenosaura bakeri. The sequence continues at coordinate 61,419 of CAOLHI010005703.1, forward strand.
CAGCTTGTCAATATCCTCCCTGAACTACGATGTCTAGAACTGGATTCAGTATTGTAGGTAGGGTCTGCCAAAGCAGAATGGAGTGGCACTGTTACTTCCCTTGAGCTGTTCTCTGGGGCATGCAGCCTGAATTGCACTGGCTTTTTTAGCTGCAGCATCACACTGCTGACTCATGTTCATGGCTGAGTGGGGATCTGAAACCTGCTCTCTAGTGTTACTCCAGTGCTCAAACCACTATGCCACTTTAGTTTCCACTTTATTTATTATTTAAAAAGCTAGATTACAAATAATATGTTATTTTGTTTTGTTTTTTCTATCTTGTCCTATATCAAAAGATGTTAGGATGGTACACAATAAAATAATCTGAACAACTTAAACATAAAACTGCATTTCAACATTAAAAAAATCCAGTCTAATGTTCATTTCATACTAGGAAATTATAGCTCCTTAATGATCATTGCTCCATCTAACAGAATCCTGGGATTTACAGTTTGGTGAGACCCTATAGCTCTCAGGCCTTGAATGGGAAGGCATTCTCCAACTGGGACTCCACAACACAGAAGCCCTTCCCCACATCTTCACAAAACATATGGCGTCTCCAATGGGATACAAAAGAGGGGGCTCCAGCAAACTCCAATCCTTGGGCAACTGTGTTACCCTAAAGGGTGGGGAACCTTGAGGTCTACCAGCAGTGCTAGCATCTCCTTAAAATCTATGGAATTATTAGCTTAAAGGAAGCCTGCAAGAGGAGAGTAATGGCAGGATCTTTTCACCTATGTATACCAGTACTAACTGTAGAGAGCAGTTAAAAGAGTATTCTATTGGAAACAGATAGATTCACATACAAGAAATCAAGCAATATCACAAACCTTACAAGGCTATTGAAGGGAAAGGCAAGAAAGGTTGGAGAGAGAGAGATTTTGGGTGGAAGGGGTGCTATTTACTGGTCCTGAAGCAGAAAATTGAAAAGGAGTGACTCAAACAAGAGTTTGAGGGAAACATGAGTCTGGGGTGCAGCGTGATGCCCAACGTGCTACAAATTACCTGGGATGGAGCAGGGGTTTTTATACCATATTTCCTACCCTGTAGGGATGTCAGTAAACACATCAGTAATTGCCTTTCAGTCCAGAATGAGCTAATGGTCTTACCTTAGGTGACAAAGCATTGGTGGGAGTCATGACAGTCTCTTAATGGTTGGACAGGTAAGGGGACAAAAGGGAAGTTTCCATAGGACTTGGTTACAGGATGTTGGTCTTTGATGACTTCACTTGGGCAGTTTCCTCTTCTATTGTATTTTGAGATCGGGTTGTTGAGAGGATTATCCCAAATCCATTAACATGAGGGGTTTCCATCTAATCCTCTTAAAGTTATGACCTGGCAATGGTGAGGTCACCCTGACCTAGCATATGCTTGCAGTCACTATCCTTTCTACAGCATGTTTTCCAGCCATTAAGTGTCTACTTTTATAAGAAAATGATATTTCTTATCCATTTTGCTATCCAGCAGGATGGAGAGGAATGTAAGCTGTGGTTAGGTGTGTGTGTATCTCCGTAATTGGCTAATTCCAAGCTGTGCTTTTATCCACTTGCACAGATAGGAAACAGAAGTTGGGGGACGCTGAGCGGTCTGCAATCCAAAGCAGGAAAAAGGACTAATTCAATCCCTGCCCAAACCATACTGACTCCAGATTCAAAATTGCTGGTGTCATTACGATTCTCAGTCTGCAGCTTTTCAGATTCAAACCAGATGTCTAAATGGTCACCAGGGAAATACACACAGAAAAGATTACCTCCTCCCTTGCCTAAGAGGATTAAAAACATCTCCTTCCCTTTGGTCAATCTTGCTTGTTTATGGGAACCCACATGCCAAGAGCAAGCCTGAGAGCACGGATGATATATTACATTTGGGATGCTCAGCAAGGCAGGACTGCTTCTCATCAAGGATGATTTGCAGAAAGGAGACCTGACTAGCGCTGCCACCAACCTGGATTTACTTTGGAGCAGCATAGATCAGACCAGGGATATAGCTGTCATTGGATCTGGTAAGGACCCACCTCCCTGGGCTGCCAGTCAATGGGGGCCTTCTGTCACTGCTTGCCCCACCCACAGTCCACGTTTTGACAGACAGGATGGTTGCTGTGGACGAGGCCACAGGGTGGCATTTCTACTTGCTGTCTCTGAGCATCCAGGCACTAAATTGTGTCTTTGGATAATATCACCCTAAGCAGAAGATGTTACAGCCTTGTGGCAACTGAATTTCCCAAGCCAGGCAATTTAGCAACTTTGAAGAAAGAATTGCATTTTTTCCTTTTCATCAGCTAGTATGTAAGAAATCCATTTTAGCGACTCATTGGAGCCTCCCCATTACCACTTGCAAAACGGTCTTGGCAACATCAGGGTTCAGATCCCTGCTCGGCCACGGAAACCAACTGGTTGGCCCTGAGTGTGATGGATGACGGCTCAGAGGTCCAGGAACAATTGACTGTGCCAGAAAAAGAGCCAGGGACAGACCAAACTGTCTTGGAAACACCCCCATCAGCTGAAAGACAAGCTGAGACAGATTTATTGCAGCCAATGCCAGAGGGAGAAGTGACCAGCAATGATTTAGAGCAGTGGTTCTCAACCTGGGGGTTGGGACCCCTTTGGGGGTCGAACAACCATTTCACAGGGGTCGCCACTCCTCAATCCTGCCCCCCTTTTAAAAGAAGGTGGCCTCACAGCCAATGGGAGCAGTGCTTCTGAGACCCCTGCGCTGGGAGGAGAGGAGAGGAGGCATGCTGGGCGTTTCCCTGTCTTTCCCTGCCTGGTGGGAAAGCACTGGAGCAGCTTGAGATGGAGCCGGAGGTGTGGAGAGCGGAGGAGAGAGCTGGAGCCTAAATGTTAAGGCGGAGGTGAGGACACCAAGAAGAGAGAGCTGGAGCCAGAGCGTTAAGGCGGAGGTGAGGAGAGGAGACCTGCAAACCCCAGGATTCCATAGGATGGTGAAAGTGGAATAATAGCGCTATAACAGTCTAGTGCAGAAATAGCCAGGATGACTTTCTCCTCTCGCTTTTGTTGTGCATGGACCCTTGGCGCTTGCCACATGCACGTGTTGTGTTCTTCGCCCTGACTGTCTTGCATTCCTCGCTTTTTGTATGTTCAGTGTCCGCACTCCCTTTAAGGGAGGGAGGGAGTGAAACAAAATGCGTCTGCTTATGCCGCCACCATCTTTCCTCTCTCCCTGTCCTTTCCTCCCTGCGCCTCGTGTAAAATGTGGGCTGTTTCGGCCTTGCCTTTGGGAGTGACTGGCTTTTTGAACTGTGGAAACCCAACATTCAGAACTAGAACTACTGCCCTAATTCTGGCATTGATGGACGCTTTCTGTGCTTAAAAAAAGGGGGGGAGCGTTACCAGTTTTTAGGCATTAGAAGTCTATCCAGAGCAGTGATTTAGGGCAGTGTTTCCAATCTATTTGATGTTGGAAATAACTAACTAACTAACTAAATAATAAATAAATAAATAAATAATAACAAAAATGATTTTATGGTTGGGGTCACCACAACATGAGGAACTGTATTAAGGGGTCGCGACATTAGGAAGGTTGAGAACCACTGATTTAGAGGAATTAGATCCACCTTTGCCCACCAGCCTCCAATCATGGAGGAGACAAAAAAGAGGAGCTCAGAGGGAAACCGTTTTGGTGAGATTGAGAGAACAGAACAATGACGAGCAACACCTGTTTTTGTTGGCTATATAAGTCTGTTAGCGTGGCTTGCTGTTTGCTTGTAGCAAATTGTTACTCAAGCTCCCACAACCCTTGTGTTCTGGCTCTCTTGACCCTTTTTGGATGGAGCACTCTGGACTTTTTGGATTTGACCTTGACTTCAGCTCGGCTCAGAGTTTCTACTTGATTGTTAGCACTGGACGCTCCCCACTGCCTCCTCCTCTTGGGCAAGTGCTATTGCCATCTTTCCTTTGCTGGCAAAGAGGCACGGACAGGGAGCTGGACTCTGACATTGGGCAAGTTACATTCTCTCAGCCTCAAAGGAAAGGAATGGCAAACCTCCTCTGAAGAAATCTTACCAAGAACCCTGCAACAGGTTCACTTTAGAATTGCCATTAATTGGAAATGACTTGAAGGTATACAACAACAGCACTAAATATTTTTGCAAATTAAATCAGCAGCTTTGCTTAACATAAGATTATAAGAAGAACCTTGCTGGATAAAACCAAGGCTTATCTAGTCCAGCATTATCCATCCAGAGCTGTGAAAGTTTCTTTTTTAGGACTATATGTCCTAGTTACAGTAGTGGCTGGTGGATGCTAGGAATCATTGTCCAAAAAAAAAAAAGGTGAGGGAGAACTTTCTGAAGCTCTAAATGAGAATCTATGAGCAGCTCTCCTAACACCCCAAAGGCACCAGATCCCAGCTGATCTGGGAAGCTAAGCAGGGTCAGCCCCAGTTAGTATTTGGATGGGAGACTGCCAATGAATACCAGGTGCTGGAGGCTGTATTTCAGAGGAAAGAAACTGGTAAAACCACCTCTGAGTATTCCCTGCCTAAGAAAACCCTATCAAATTCATGGGGTCAACATAAGTCAATAGGAGACTCAAAAGCACATGCACACACAATGTTGTTAGTTGTTCAAAGCAGCCAGTAAGGCCGTTTGAGGTTTACCACCCCCAAAAAGTAACTTTCTCAGCCTCTGCATTCAGTATTACTGGCTAACAACAGTAGATCACGAACAGCAGGCTAAAAACAGCAGGTTAACCAGTAGCTAACAAAAGTAATTTTCCAAGGCTTTGGATTCAGAGGCATGCTATTTGGATTCAGGAGGCAACGTATAATAGCTGTTGTGAACACCCATCATGTAGTCCCCAACCAAACTTTTTCAAGCTCTAATCATGAGCAGATGAGTTTTATCCTCCACGAAACAAAAAAGCCACAACAACTAAAAGATGAAAAATATTCCCACAACAAGAACACCCAAACGCATTAGGCAAGAAGGCAATGTTTTTTCCACAGACATAAAAATCAGCACTCATGCTCCATAATGTAATAGGCTGAAATAAAGGTCATATTCCTGTGTGCATAATTTTTAAATCAGAAACATCCGTTAGGGTAACTGCAGCTGGAAAAAAAATGCTTGAAGGGTGCATAAACCTTGCGTGTGACCACATGCTTTAAACATACAAAAAAGCAAAGAGAGAGTTGCAATAAGGGGGAACCAATCTATGTTCCAGACCCTCCTACACAGGGTCAAGAGATCAGTGCGTTGGAGAGCTTATTAAGCATTCATGCTTGCAGATTTTAAGCTTCTCTCCTCCTGGAATGAGGCCTTCTCCAATATTTCACCCTGATATTCAGGTTTCCAAAGAGCCACAGCTCACAGCAGTGGGACTTTTGGAACATCACAGATGATTATCTCTCCACTTGTCCCAATTTAGTAGGGACAGTCCCAATTAATCCTCTGCCACCCCACTTCTTCAGCTCCTTTTAACATGTTCCAGCTTCTCTCTCCTCTTCCCATGTCCCCACTTTGTCCTCAGCTTATTTCAATATCTGCAAAAGTAGTTTGCATTCAGTTAACTCTGCAGGGAGAGAGGAGAACAGGGGATGGAGTCTTGCCCTTCCCAGTAGGCTCGGCAAAAGCAAACTGCTGCAACCTCTCCTAGTTTGTCTTTTCTTCCTATTCGTCCTGAAATAACTTATGCCATCTTGAACATGCTCTCATGTTGGTTAGCTACATGTGTCCTGGTTTTCTGTTGGGAGGTATGGGATGAGCACCTTATTCCCACTAAGCTGAGCTGCAAACCTCACAGTAGCTTGAAATCTGGACAGAATATTCATTATTATTATTTGTTTTCAGATTAAAAAACAGGATCCCCAACCATTGGGAAAAATGAATGCAGAAAGAACAATAGACCAGCAAGAATCTTACACAACTTCTGCCCTGCGTTTGAATGTCCAAAAGTGTTGCGGAGGAATTATTATGAGGAGAAAAACTTACAAAGATATTGACTGGCAGTATTCAAAATGTTGCTTTACATAGCTGAAGGGATGCCATACAGAAGATGGAGCCAGCTTGTTTTCTGCTGGTCCAGAGACTAGGACATGGAGCAATGCATTCAGATTACAAGAAGAAAGATCCCACCTAAATTTTAGAAAGACCTTTTTTACTGCAAGAGCTGTTTGACAGCAGAATATGCTGCCCCCAAGAGTTGTGGAGTCTCCTTCTTTGAAGT
>CAOLHI010005704.1:0-44470 GCA_948474755.1 Ctenosaura bakeri
CTGCTTTTCTTTGCTACAGAAGCCAGAGAAATGGCAGTTGTAATGGGAGGAAGGCCTCTCACCAGTCACTAGGCCGAGAGACGGTGGAGGTAAGCATTGCTACTCTTCTTCACCTCACAAGCCAGAGCAATAGCAGTTAGAATGGGAGGAAGGTCTCTTTCCAGTAACTAGGCCAAGAGACCATGGAGCTAAGCATGGCTGATCTTCTTTACCTAAGAACCCAGAGGAATGGCACTTGGAATGTGAGGAAGGCCTCTCACCAGTCACTGGGCCGAGAGACCATGGAGCTAAGCACGGCTGCTCTTCTTTCCCTCCAAAGCCAGAGCAAAGGCAGTGGAAATGGCAGGAAGGCCTCTCCCAACAGTCACTGGGCCGAGAGACCATGGAGCTAATCATTGCTGCTATTCTTTGCCTCAGAGGCCAGACGCCTGGCAGTTGGATTGGGAGAAAGGCCTCTCACCAGTGACTAGGACGAGAGACGATGGAGCTAAACATGGCTGCTCTTTTTTGCCTAAGATGCTATAGCAATGGGAGTTGGAATGGGAGGAAGGCCTCTCACCAGTAACTAGGCCGAAATACCAAGGAGTTAAACATGGCTGCTCTTCATTGCCTCAGAAGCCAGAGCAATGGCAGTTGGAATGGGAGGAAGGCCTCTCACCAGTCACTAGGCCGAGAGACCATGGAGCTAAGCATGGCTGATCTACGTTGCCTCATAAGCCAGAGGAATGGCACTTGGAATGGGAGGAAGGACTCTCACTAGTCACCAGGCCGAGAGACCATGGAGCTAAGCACGCCTGCTCTTCTTTGCCTCAGAAGCCAGAGGAATGGCAGTAGGAATGGGAGGAAGGCCTCTCACCAGTCACTGGGCCGAGAAACGATGGAGCTAAGCATGGCTGTTCTTCTTTGCCTAAGAAGCCAAGGCAATGGCAGTTGGAATGGGAGGAAGGCCTCTCACCAGTCACTAGGCCGATAGACCATGGAGCTAAGCATGGCTGCTCTTCTTTGCCTCAGAAGCCAGAACAATGGCAGTTGGAATGGGAGGAAGGCCTCGCACCATTCACTAGGCTGAGAGACCATGGAGCTAAGCATGGCTGCTCTTCTTTGCCTCAGATGCCAGAGCAATAGCAGCTGGAATGGGAGGAAGGCCTCTCACCAGTCACTGGACTGATAGACGATCGAGGTAAGCATGGCTGCTCTTCTTTCCCTCAGAAGCCAGAGCAATGGCAGTTGGAATGGGAGGAAGGCCTCTCACCAGTCACTAGGCCGAGAGACGATCGAGGTAAGCATGGCTGCTCTTCTTTGCCTCAGATGCCAGAGCAATGGTAGTTGGAATGGGAGGAAGGCCTCTCACCAGACACTAGGCCGAGAGACCATGGAGCTAAGCATGGCTGCTATTCTTTGCCTCAGAAGCCAGAGGAATGGCAGTTGGAATGGGAGGAAGGCCTCTCACCAGTCACTGGGCCGAGAGACCATGGAGCTAAACATGGCTGCTATTCTTTGCCTCACAAGCCAGAGGAATGGCAGTTGGAATGGGAGGAAGCCCATTACCAGTCACTAGACCGAGAGACCATGGAGCTAGGCACGACTGCTCTTCGTTGCCTCTGAAGCCAGAGCAATGGCAGTTGGAATGGGAGAAAGGCCTCTGAACAGTCACTGGGCCGAGAGAGCATGGAGCAAGGCAGGGCTGCTCTTCTTTGCCTCAGAAGCCAGAGGAATGGCAGTTGGAATGGGAGGAAGGCCTCTCACCAGTCACTAGGGCGAGAGACAATGGAGCTAGGCACGGCTGCTCTTCTTTGCCTCAGAAGCCAGAGCAATGGCAGTTGGAAAGGGAGGAAGGCCTCTTACCAGTCACTAGGCCGAGAGACCATGGAGCTAGGCATGGCTTCTCTTCTTTGCCTGAGAAGCCAGAGAAATGGCAGTTGGAATGGGAGGAAGGCCTCTTACCAGTCACTAGGCCGAGAGACCATGGAGCTAAGCATGGCTACTCTTCTTTCCCTCAGAAGCCAGAGCAATGGCAGTTGGAATGGGAGGAAGGCCTCTAACCAGTCACTAGGCCGAGAGACCATGGAGCTAAACATGGCTGCTATTCTTTGCCTCACAAGCCAGAGGAATGGCAGTTGGAATGGGAGGAAGCCCATTACCAGTCACTAGACCGAGAGACCATGGAGCTAGGCACGACTGCTCTTCGTAGCCTCTGAAGCCAGAGCAATGGCAGTTGGAATGGGAGGAAGGCCTCTGAACAGTCACTGGGCCGAGAGAACATGGAGCAAGGCAGGGCTGCTCTTCTTTGCCTCAGAAGCCAGAGTAATGGCAGTTGGAATGGGAGGAAGGCCTCTCACCAGTCACTAGGGCGAGAGACAATGGAGCTAGGAATGGCTGCTCTTCTTTGCCTCAGAAGCCAGAGCAATGGCAGTTGGAATGGGAGAAAGGCCTCTGAACAGTCACTGGGCCGAGAGAGCATGGAGCATAAGCATGGCTGCTCTTCTTTGCCTCAGAAGTGAGAGCAATGGAAGTTGTAATGGGAGGAAGGCCTCTCACCAGTCACTGGACCGAGAGACCATGGAGCTAAGCATGGCTGCTCTTCTTAGCCTCCTAAGCCAGAGCCATGTCAGTTGGATTGGGAGGAAGGCCTCTCACTAGTCACTAGACCGAGAGACCATGGAGCACGGCTGCTCTTCTTTGCTTCAGAAGCCAGAGGAATGGCAGTTGGAATGGGAGGAAGGCCTCACACCAGTCACCAGGCCGAGACACCCTGGAGCTAAGCATGGCTGCTTTTCTTTGTTTCAGAAGCCAGAGAAATGATAGTTGGAATGGGAGGAAGGCCTTTCACCAATCACTAGGCCGAGAGACGGTCGAGGTAAGCATTGCTACTCTTCTTCGCCTCACAAGCCAGAGCAATAGCAGTTGGAATGGGAGGAAGGTCTCTTTCCAGTAACTAGGCCGAGAGACGATGGAGCTAAGCACGGCTGCTCTTCTTTGCCTCCGAAGCCAGAGCAAAGGCAGTGGAAATGGCAGGAAGGCCTCTCTCAACAGTCACTGGGCCGAGAGACCATGGAGCTAAGCATGGCTGCTCTTCTTTGCCTCAGAAGCCAGAGCAATGGCAGTTGGAATGGGAGAAAGGCCTGTCACCTGTCACTTGGCCGAGAGACCATGGAGCTTCGCACGGCTGATTTTCTTTCCCTCAGAAGCCAGAGCAATGGCAGTTGGAATGGGAGGAAGGCCTCTGATCAGTCACTGGGCCGAGAGACCGTGGAGGTAAGCAGGGCTGCTCTTCTTTTCCTCAGAAGCCAGACGAATGGCAGTTGGAATGGGAGGAAGGCCTCTGACCAGTCACTGGGCCGAGAGACCGTGGAGGTAAGCATGGCTGCTCTTCTTTCCCTAAAAAGTCAGAGCAATGGCAGTTGGAATGGGAGGAAAGCCTCTCTCCAGTCACTGGGCCGAGAGACCGTGGAGGGAAGCATAGCTGCTCTTCTTTCCCTAAGAAGCCAGAGCAATGGCAGTTGGAATGGGAGGAACGCCTCTCACCATTCACTAGGCCGAGAGACCATGGAGCTAAGCATGGCTGCTCTTCTTTGCCTCAGAAGCCAGAGGAATGGCAGTTGGAATGGGAGGAAGGCCTATCACCAATCACTAGGCCAAGAGACAATGGAGCTAAGCATGGCTACTCTTCTTTGCCTGAGAAGCCAGAGCAATGGCAGTTCAAATGGGAGGAAGGCCTCTCATCAGTACCTAGACCGAGAGACCATGGATCTAAGCAAGGCTGCTCTTCTTGCCTCTGAAGCCAGAGCAATGGCAGTTGGAATGGGAGGAAGGTCTCTCACCAGTCACTGGGCCTAGAGACCATGGAGGTAAGCATGGCTGCTCTTCTTTGCCTCAAAAGCCAGAGCAACGGCAATTGGAATTGGAGGAAGGCCTCTCACCAGTCACTAGGCCGAGAGACCACGGAGCTAAGCATTGCTGCTATTCTTTGCCTCAGAAACCAGAGGAATGGTAGTTGGAATTGGAGGAAGGCCTCTCACCAGTCACCACAAGAAAAGTGGAGAAGATGAAGATTAAATTTTGAAGATACAATAGTTCAACACGTATGGCCCAGATAGGAACCAGATGCCAACGCAGGGCAAGTGATATGACCTAACTAGCCCACTTCACAGAGACTCTTTACTGTTATTTTATGTGCAGCCAGTAACAAAGAAAGCAGAAGCATTTTTATTCTTTCCAGAGCCCCAACATGATAAGGTATAGGATGAGGTGCACACCTCACAAAATTAAAAAAGTTGTCTTCTTTTCAGCCCAAGCAGGAAGTCATTTTGGGGGCGAAGGAAAGAATGCCATTTGGTTATGGGTAGAGGAAACCCTATTGGGTAGTAAAGACAACTCATATTGAGATGAAAATAGTTGGTGGATGTATTGGACCCAAAAGAGGGAAAAAGGGGGGTGGTTGGTAACTGGTGATCCTACTAACCCTCTCAAGCTCATTTGAAGAAGCAAAAAGAAGAAAGGTAGGTTTTAACTGCCCCGGAAAGGAGTTTACAATGAGACCTGGATGGGAGAAGGAGACAGGGGGCTAGGTCTTTTTACTGCTGCCTGGGTTCAGCAGTCCAGCGAACAGCCAGACCCCAGAAGATTTAATAACTAACACTAACAGATTTATTACAATGCTGCTATGTAACTTTTGCTGCTATGTATCTTTTGTGTTATAAAGGAAATAGGGAAATGGCGCATGCTTAAAATTGCAAGGAATTGAATTTGGCATGAACGGGGGAATGAAAGGGTTAACATATATAGCCTTTGCTTTTAGTAAAAAAAGATGAAAATAAATTAGCTGCAAATGTGCCTATCTCAGGTATGCGATGTTGTCATGCTTAGGCCTTTTCCACACGTGGCGCAAATCGCGTGGGGACGGTTTCCCGGGTTTTTATTTGCCCGCGAATTGCGGATTATATTCTGTAACGTTCCACACGGCTCTAGCGTGTTCCGCACTAGCGTGTATCTGAGATCCACACTGTAATCGGATTTCATCTCCCGCTCGCTTCCAACCACGCCCCTTGCCCATATTGGCCGGGTTATTTTTTTAAAAAAATGGGCCCGTACGTCACTGCGCACGCACGCACGCAACAGCCCTTCAGTCCTCCCAAGATTTTCCCCGCCCTCCTTCTTCGTCGCCATATCTAGGCCAGAAGAGGTTTTTTTGGCTCGTGAGCGTGATTCCTGGTATTTGGTGTGCCGGTTTGCAAGAGTTTGACCATGGAGGGTGAGGTGATGGAGAGTGTGTTAAGTGCTCTTGCGCCCCTCGTGACTGTCCTGGGCATATGGTGGACACCATGCAGAGGCAGTGGGACCGTGACAGAGCAAGGGGGAAGGTTACCTGGACACAGGGCGATTTGGGGGATTATTTGGCCCTGATGAGAGGTCCCTCGCGCCGAGTCCCACGTCCCAGGAGATGGTGGGTGGGAGGGATGAGCGGCCTGGTGGCCCAAAGGGTTTCTGGGAGGTGGGACGAGGATCAGTGGTTGTACCACTTCCGCATGACAAAGGCCACCCTCTTTGAGATCGCAGACCATCTGCGTCCACACCTGCAGAGGAGCAGCACGGAGATGCCCCAACCCCATCTCCGTGGAGGAAGAGTGGCCGTCACGGTATGGTGGTTGACACCCCCCCGCTATACCGTAAGACGGCCAACACTTTAGTCTCGGGATCTCCACAGTGGCGGTCGTGGTGATTGAGGTTTGCCTAGCCATGGAGCTGGTGCTTCTGCCATCCACTGTGTGCCTGGGAGACTATTGGAGGGTGAGACTTTGAAATCCAACCCCCCTCCCCACACTGCACCACTGCACGCTCTAAGGCCTCCGGGTTGATTCTTGCCCAAAGAAACGAGAAGTACCTTGGCCAGCACTCAGCACTGCCCCTTTTCTGGCAGGAGTGTCCAACCCGGTAGAGAACCCCCCCCATACCTCCTGGAAGCATTGGGCATTGGACCTAAAGTCCTTTATCCTGGATTTCCCCTTTCTCTTCCGCCCCGCTTTTCCGTCCTTTGAAAATTTGAAGCTTTTTATGTTTTTTTCTTTTCAGATCATGGATGGTTTCCACCAGATGGGGTTTCCGCAGTGCATTGGGGCGGTGGATGGGACGCACATTCTGGTGCGGCCCCCAAAGGGTAGAGGAGAGGAATTCATAAACAGGAAAAGTGTTTTCCCCATACTGCTCCAGGGCACGGTGGATATTAATTTTGTGGACATCGTCCTGGGGTACACGGGGAAAACCATGAGCTTGTCTGCCACTTTTCCCCTTTGGCATGCCATGGAGGGGGGAAGATTTGTCCCTGGGAACCCCAACCCTACCTTTGGGGGGGTGTCGAGGTTGGCCCGCTGACTTAGGTGACGCGGCATCCCCCCTTTTGTCGTTGGCTTATGAAGCCTTAGGGTGGACAGCTTGACCCGCAAAGACTGCATACCACAGAGTCTTCAATAGGTGCAGGAATGTGGTGGAGGGGGCGTTCGGAAGGCTGAAGGCGCGTTGGGGTTCTTGTGCTCCACTGACTGTGAAAGAGCCAAACTACCTTCCGGTCATCGCGGCGTGCGTTGTTCTGCACAACATCTGCGAGTCCAAGGGTCACCTGCTACACCCTGAAATCAGCCCCCGCCACCTGTAACCCTTCCACCTTGCAATGAGGACTTCCATCCCCAGGCGTCCGCAAGGCGGATCAAAGAAGGGGAAAGGGTGAGGAGCGCAATTGCCAGCCTCATAGCCGGCAACGCGAATAGCTACTTCTTCATGTTGCGGGCAGCCACAATCATGCTTTGGGTGGTTGTCCATGGTCTTCCTAGTTCTGTTTTGCTGTATCCCAATTTATTATTTACCAGGTTTCCAATGGCGCCATACCATGGCAGCCACGTTCTAACATTTCCGCCATGTTGAGTTTACCAATAAATCATTGGACCATAACATTGTGTTAACATATTTTTGCGGTTTTAAAACTGTGCCAGAATATCAACAATGTAAAACAAACCTTGCTGGACAAGCCTTGCTAAGGGAAGGTAGCCTTTGAGATGCGCAGAACCAGGGACATTAAAATGTCTTTTGAGCCTAACATGGCAAGGTACCCGTCTGGTGTCTCACGAGAAATCGTTCTCAAAGAAGGGGAAAGGTGTCAACGTTGCCGGGCAAAAAAACCATTCAATCTCTGAAAAACTTTTCCTTTGCTTCAAATTCATTGCACCTTGTGATGTTGCCCCCCATTTTGTGCGCACCAGCACCTTTGGGGGGGCAGGTTTGGTTTCATATATTCAGCTCATGGAGCATGGCATTTTGATAACGGGTGTGAGTCACTGTAGAAACCATGTACCGAGAATAGTGATGGAAATAGAAGGTTTAGAAGGGTTATTTGTAAACGAAAAAATATACATAATTAAATTTCAGTTTGGGCCAGTAACATTGGGGATCGCGTATGAAACATTTTAAGGTGAAAACTACTTTCACATGTTCCTTCTTGTGCTATGGCTCTTGCACCGTGTGCTGTGCCATGAGTAAGCGCTTTTTTTTCACCCCCCATTCTGTTTATGGCTCAACAGTAACAAAAAGAAAACCAGAACACATGTGGCGGTTTCTGACTGGAACACTGTCAAGTGTCCAAAACACACAATCTTGTAAACTGTGTGCATTTTTTTTTGAAAGGGCCAGTTGCAACAATAGATCCAATTGCCTCAAATGACTGTTGACTGCCCACCCCAAATTGTAGAGATTGTGCCGCGCGCCCTGATTTCCCCCCAAAATCAAGGCACTTTTCTGACCAATGACAAAAGCTCCATTCCCTTGCCAGCATAGCATGTTTCCGGTCAGGAAAACCAGTTTAATCAATGCAATCAGTTTAAAATCAATGCCCTAGAACTTTTGGGAGCCGTGGGGCCAAAAAGCCCCCAAAATGGTCAAAAAACCCCAAAATTTGAGCGCCAACCAGACGAGTCATGGGATCACTGTATCTTATTTTTTATGGGCTGTACGGGTCGCGGGGTTTCTTGGGGCGCGAAAGTTTCCACGTCTGGGTTTGTTGGCCCGATGATGTAGGGGTGGCTGTCAGGGCGACGCCCTGACTTCCCTCGGGCAATGTGGGCGCCGCATTTCCAGAGGCCCCCAAGTACACGCGCCCCCCCACGCCTTTCGACCACAGCCGCAATCCGCTGCATCGCATCAGCGCAGTTTAGGAGCGAGATAATCTGCTGTCGCCTTGCGCGGCTGTGCTGGCATCCCCCCGACAACCTCCTACGCTGTCCCTGTTCAGCCGTTGCTGGTCCCCGATGAAGTGCATTGTAGCCACCGCTGCGGTAAAGGTGTCGCTGCGGCTGGCGCTTCGGCCCCTGAATCGCCATCCTGAGCCGCGCCCTTTGGAGACATCACAGCAGCCGAAGTGTGCGCAGGAGCGGCGGTGGTTCCTTTCCCCGGGTCCTAGGGGACTGGAAATGATCAGAAAGTTTTGTGAGCAATTGGGGGATTTTCATTCCTGGAGGTCTGCCCCTGTCATTTGATTTTTTTGGGGGCCCAAAAGGGGGGATGCCTTGTGTTACCTGGGATTGCCAATTTCAGCGGGTGCACCTGCGGGTGGTGTGGGGGAATGAATTTTGGGAAATTTCAGTGGCAGTTTGGATGGCGGCATCAGAAAAGCTTGTTGGGTCCGATGACAACGCTCCCAATGCATCCGGCATTGCTGCTGGGGCGGCAAATGCGAGTGGTGGTCGATCGGACGCCCCCATTGTTTAACCAGCCCACCTTATTCCTGGTCTTTTTTCCCCCCATCGGCCTCAACCCCCCCCCAGAGTTGTGCATGTATCTGGTTGGAAGAGGTAGGTGTGCGCACCTCACAAAGTTGGCAGGTTACATGCATTGTGCCGTGATGGTGTGTGTTTACCTGGGGATGATCCGGAGAGGATGCTGCTCTTCCGGGCCAGTGGTAGCGCGGGGCGCCTCGCTCTGGGCGGATTCTCCGGCGGGGGGGAAAGGGTTTTTCCTTGGCCCCTGGAAGGCGAAGAGGGGGGCCCAAAAAAAAGTTTACTTCTTACAGATTGAACAGTCACTGGGTGGGATTTCTTCGGGATTGCGGACTGTGGCTCACTCCTTCAAGCGAAAACAATGGAAATATATGCCAGATAGAACCTTCCATGCCTTTCAGGCAGCAGAAGGCTCTGGTGGTTATGGTGCATGAAAGCCCGGTGGACAATGTTTACCAAATCACCCACTCTTCCGGTCTCTGTTTGGATTTGGAGCCATGAAGTGGCCACAGCCCAGAAATCGGTTGGTGGGGCTGCAAGATAGGGCCTTCTTATGGCTGCCCCTCATGTTGGAAGTGCCCTCTGGGAAAGGCCAGAAAATGACCCCCTCCTTCAGTGGTGTGGCAAGACAAGACGTTCTGCTCTATTTGTTCACTGGATTTTTTTGGACTTGCTGCCACCCATCCCTCTGGATCCAATTTATAAAAAGGCCCCTCCCCCCTTTGAATCATCTGGTCATGATAAGGCGATTAAATCCGGGCACTTTGCAGTGGGATCCCTTTAAAAAAAAAATGGGGGGATTGCAACTGTGGGGGGGCATACTTCCTGGCGTGAGGATTCATGGCCGGCCACAGTTCAACCTCGGCGGCATTTTAACCCCCCAATTTGGGCCCTGGCGGGCCCAAAGGTTTAGCCCCCACATGTTGGAATCTCCCCCAGCACTCCTCGTCAAGAACCAGTGTTGCACCATTGCACTGTGACAATGGCCACGGGGTACCGTAGAAGAGGATTAAAAAAGAAATGGCTTCTTGGCCCCCCCATTTTTCCCCCCAAACCCACCATGGCGATCCTCTCCCGAGGAGTTATCCTCAATCCCCACGAGCAGGTCCTCGCTCACTCCCCTTCATCCCCTGGAAAGATAAAGCAAGGCACAGGTTTGTGGTGGTTTAAATTGGGGGGAAAAGGGAAAAAAGATAGTGAAAACCTGCGCACCTTCGGATGCTCGTGGGTTGATGCCCTGGGGGGTCTTCCTATTACCCGAAGGCTGGACACAAGCCTGGGGGGGGGGGCGCACCCCACCCAAAATTCTCACAGTCATCGAAGTGGGGGCAGGTGACCCTCGAACTGCCGCTGCGTTTGTTCGCACCACGGCGGTGCGGGCTCTCGCATCCTCTTCGTTTTTGTCCTGCACTCCTCCGCGGTCCTCCTATGGCCCCTCTTGCCAGTTTTGGCATGTCCTGAAGATCTCAATGTTCCTGTAGCTGTCCTGCAGGTCAGCCTGGAACCTCTGCTCCCCCCCGATATCCAATAAGTCCCTCACCTCCGAGGGGGCCAGGCCACCCCCCCCCGCGGCCTTTCCTCCTCCTAAATTCAAAATCAGACTCCAGGCACCCCCGGGGTCCCCCGGGGTGGACCCAAGGCTTTCCATGGTTTTTTTTTTTGGGAAAAGACCGTAGAAGGCAACCGGCGCCCGACTAAACTTTTTTCCCCGCTAAAATGGCCGCCCCCTTGCACTAGTGCGTGGCTCCGTGTGATCGCGCGTGCGCAGTAGCGCTGGGGGACCCCCATTGGAGGACAGGGGAACCGCAGCCATTTCGTGGGTTTAGAGTGAGTGGAGAGGAGGGTGTTTGGTTTGGAGCTTTGGAGAGTGTTTGTTTGTCTTTGGCTTTCTTCTAAAAACTTTTCTAACTTCTTTTTCAGTCCCCCATTTTCCCCCCCCCCCCCTCACTCCTTTCACCACCTTTGTCTCCCCCCTTTACCCCTCCCTCCTTTTCCTGCACCTTTAATTCCCCCTTTGCCCCCTCTTTGTAGCTTTCAGGTGTGCTGGTTGTTTTTGCTGCTGGGGTGTTTGGGTTGCTTGTGCTGTGTGTGTTTTCCCTGTGAGCTTGGGTGTGCTGTGTGTGTCCTGTGAGTGTGCTGGAGTTGAGTGTGTTGGAGCTTTGGGGTGCTGGGTGTGGCTTGCTGGTGTGTCTGCATGCTAGTGCTGGGCGTGTCCTGCAGGTGTGTGAGGGCGGTTTGTGGGGGGTGTGCAGGTGTGTTGTGTTGTGTTGTGGTGTGCGCGTTGTGTGGGCAGGCTGGGATGGAGAGGGAGGGAGCCCGTGAGCGATTTGAGACAAGGGAAATGCTGTCCCTTGTCCGGTGGTGTGGTGGCCTCAATGTGCTCATGGCCCGCACCAATGCCCCCAACAGGGGGTATTATGAGGCCATTGCAAGGAGGCTGACCAGGGGCGGCTACGGGGGCAGCTCCCCGGTAAATCCAAGTTTAAAGTGGTCAAGGGCGCCTTTTATGACGCCATGAGGCGCTTCAACGGCCACCCTCCACTGGGCCCCCGTTCTTCGGGCCCATGTTCCCCCTGTGGATTCACGCGGGGCGGCCCTCCTGGCGTAACAGGATTCGAAGGCACCGTGAGTACTTTTTTCCCCCCCCCTCCCTTTCGGGGACCTCGATCGCGTTCGTGCTGTTGCGGTCCCCCCGTAGCTGAGGGGCAAGTGTGTGATGCTCCTCTGGGGGTGGCTTGCGGTTTTTCTGTCCCAAAAGGACGGAGAAGGCGTGGGGCAAGGGGACACCACCAGGAGGATGTGGCGGAAGAAAATCATTGAAAGGGAAGGTAAAAAACAACGCACTCGAGAGAAGTGTGCCAAAAATTTTTATTTGGGTTTATCACCAACAAGCCATAGTTGCGCCAATAAGTGCAAAGCCGGGAAGGCTGTGGCAGGGTGTCAAGGAAGAGGCCCGCGCCACCACCGTGGACATAGACTCCCCCCCCCCCTAAAAAGGGCTTTTTCTCCCCTTGTCAGAACCCCAGTCACGGCAGGGCAGTCCACCGAGGTCCAGTCGGAGCTCCAGCCCTGAAAAAAGCAAAGGGCGGAGAGCGGGGCCCCTCCTCATCCAGCCAGGAACGCCTGGAGATCGTTGTTGGGGAGGAAGTTGAGGTGGTGGGGGGAAGGGAGCCAAATTTAAGTCTCACATCCCTCATGCTTTGCCAGTAGAGGTCCGAACACTCAGCATCACCCCTTCTCTTCCAGTCGCAGCTGATGTCATGGAAGGCGGTGGCGTCCGGGAAGAGGGGTCAGTGGCGGAGATCCCGGGTCCATCCAAGGCAGGTAAGAAACCACACAATTCATGTTTGGTGTCATCTGCAAATCAAAAGCAAGGTTGTGAACCACACCTGCAAGGTCTGATTTCTCCTTCTCGGGAAAACTAACGGGCCTCAACACCGTCGGCACCCATCGCCGGCACGGGTCGCGTAAACAGATCCGGGAGCTAAAATTCCACAAGGAAATTCTGTCGTATATTTGTGACCGGGTAGGGGGTGGCAGGACATCACAGTGCATGGAGGGTCAAGGAATATCACTTTACATTTCTTTCCCTGCAGATGAATCAACGCAGAGGTCACTATTGGAGCTGTCGCAGGCCCTGGAGGGGCACTACGCAGAAGTGAAACGCTCCCTCAGGTGCTCCGCGCCGAGCTGCATCGCAGGGCCCGGCCACCGTAGGGGGTTTTTGGGGGAAACCTCCTTGGGGGTTTCGTATGTTTATGTAAATAGTTTTTTGGTTGCTGTACAGTTTTAATTAATGTTATAAAAGTTTTTACATTTTCAATTTTACGCTCGAGTTTTTTCTTTTTTTTTACCCCGCGCCCCCCTCCAACTACCTGGGAGAGGCCCCTCCCCCTCCCCACCCTTCAGCAGGCGCCTTGGAGACCTTGGTGCCGGTTGCAGCCCCTTCTGGGCCACCTGCAGGGACCGGATCCTTTTCCCCCCGCTTTCTGGCCAGGTGTGCAGCTGGTGTCCACGCAGCCCTGCAAAAAGAGGGCCCCTTTAGGTCCGCGGTTCCCACGGGCCCCACAACCATCTCCCAAGGTGTCCCTTGAGACCGGTTGCAGCCTCCTCTGGGCCCCCCCCGGGGACGCGGTTGAGGTTCAGCAGGTGTGCACGCAGCGCCTGGCAAGAGAGAGGGCCCCTTTAGTCGCTGCTGTCCCCATAGGCCCCCCTGCCCTCCCCGGCCTTCTGCAGGAGACTGGAGAAACCTTGAGACCGGTTGCAGCTCCCTCCAAGCCCCTGCGGGGACGCGGTTTAGGTTCTTTTTTTCCAACCTTCTCTCAAGGTGTCCAGCAGGTGTGCACGCAGCGCCTGGCAAGAGAGAGGGCCCCTTTAGAAACCTTGAGGCCGGTTGAGCTCCCCCCGGCCCCTGCGGGGACACGGTTGAGGTTCTTTGTTCCAAACCCTTTTCTCAAGGTGTCCAGCAGGTGTGCACGCAGCGCCTGGCAAAAAAGAGGGCCCCTTTAGTCGCTGCTGTCCCCATAGGCCCCCCTCCCCTCCCCGGCCTTCTGCAGGAACTGGAGAGACCTCGAGGCCGGTTGCAGTCCCTCCAAGCCCCTGGGGGATGCGGTCGAGGTTTTTGTCCCCCCCCTCTTCTCTGAAAGGGGTCCAGCAGGTGTGCACGCGGTGCCTGGCAAGAGAGAGGGCCCCCGAGAAACCTTGAGGCCGTTTCAGCTCCCTCCAAGCCCCCGCGGCGCGGTTGAGGTTCTTTTTCTCCAACCTTCTCTCAAGGTGTCCAACAGGTGTGCACGCAGCGCCTGGCAAGAGAGAGGGCCCCTTTAGTCGCTGCTGTCCCCATAGGCCCCCCCCCCCCCCGGCCTTCTGCAGGGACTGGAGAAACCTTGAGACCGGTTGGCCCCCTCTGGCCCCCCCCCCGGGGACGCGGTTGAGGTTCTTTTTCTCCAACCTTCTCTAAGGTGTCCAGCAGGTGTGCACGCAGCGCCTGGCAAGAGAAAGGGCCCCTTTAGTCGCTGCTGTCCCCATGACACCCCTCCCCTCCCCGGCCTTCTGCAGGAGACTGGAGAAACCTCGAGGCCGGTTGCAGTCCCTCCAAGCCCCCGCGGGGACACGGGTTAGGGTATTTTTCCCCCAACCTTTTCTCAAGGTGTCCAGCAGGTGTCCACATAGAGCCTGGAAAAGGGGAAAGGGGGCCCCCTTTTGGGCGCTGTGTCCCCCAAAACCCCCCGCCCCTCCCCACCCTTCTGCAGGTGACTTTAGAAACCTTGAGGCCGGTTGCAGCTTCCTCCAAGCCCCTGCAGGGACACGGTTGAGGGATTTCCCCCCAACTTTCTCTAAGGTGTCCAGCAGGTGTCCACATGGAGCCTGGAAAAAGAGGGAACTTAAGTGTTCCCCCACCCGTCCTCGCAGCTTGCTCGACAGCGCGTGGGAGCTCCCTTTTAAAAACTGGGGGGCCCGCACTCCCACCCCCCAAACCCCACACATTTTTCCCCGCTCCGCACCTGCCCCAGTTGCTTCCACGCTCAAATCATACCAGGGTATCCGGGATGAGAGCCCCAGAGCACCATTCCATAGCAAAAACGCCCCAAACTTGTTTTTTAATTTAGTGTTTGATTAGTAAGCGGAAAGGGATACTAACCATGGGACCCCTGGACACCCCCACGCGCCCATGCATTCATTTCACCCAATTCCGGCCAGGGAAAGGGCTCCCCCTCCCCCTTGCGTGGCCCCCCGGCTTTCCCCAGCTGGAGACTGCTCCTGGGTTTTTTAGGCCCATTTCCCCAGGGGGGAGGGGGATTTACGTCCCTTCCCAAGGCGGCCCACCCAGAAGCCAGGGGCGAATCCCCAAACCCCCAGCCCCCTAAAACCCCCAAGAGGCCCATGCGCACGTTCCTTGAATGTTTTAAAATGATAAATAAATATAAATAAGTGAAAAACCCACGTACCTAGAATCCTCCCTCGCTTACCGAGGAAAAAAATGGCGCCTCCAGCTCTTTGTGGGGGGGGGCCAACCGCTGAAGCTGGCCACGCCCCCGTCCCGCCCTCCGTTCTCCCATGGGAGAATAAGTCCATCTGTGCTTCCACACACGTCCGCAGGTGCGCACTAACCCACATCTGGAAAAAAAAATTTTTTTAGGTTTTCAAAAAGTGCGCACTAACGCCAGTTCGGACCATGCGTATGCGGATTACGTGTGGAAACGAAAAAATAAATGCGATCAAACGCACCACAAGGTGTGGAAGACCTCCATTAAGGTGATTTCCTTTTATAACATGTGGAAAAGGGGCCCTTTGTTAATGAGAAAGTTAATGAGAAGCGAGAGCAATGGCAGTTGGAAAAGGGGAAAGGCCTGTCACCTGTCACTGGGCCAAGAGACCATGAAGCTTGGCAGGGCTTTTTCCCTCAGAAGCCAGAGCAATGGCAGGTGGAATGGGAGGAAGGCCTCTCACCAGTCACTAGGCCGAGAGACCATGGAGCTAAGCATGGCTGCTCTTCTTCGCCTCCTAAGCCAGAGCCATGGCAGTTGGAGTGGGAGGAAGGCCTGTCACTAGTCACTAGACCGAGAGACCATGGAGCACGGCTGCTCTTCTTTGCTTCAGAAGCCAGAGGAATGGCAGTTGGAATGGGAGGAAGGCCTCACACCAGTCACTAGGCCGAGACACCGTGGAGCTAAGCATGGCTGGTTTCTTTGCTTCAGAAGCCAGAGAAATGGCAGTTGGAATGGGAGGAAGGCCTCTCACCAGTCACTAGGCCGAGAGACCATGGAGCTAAGCAAAGCTGCTCTTCTTTGCCTCAGAAGCCAGAGCAATGGCAGTGGAAATGGCAGGAAGGCCTCTCTCAACAGTCACTGGGCCGAGAGACCATGGAGCTAAGCAGGTCTGCACTTCTTTGCCTCAGAAGCCAGACGACTCGCAGTTGTATTGGGAGGAAGGCCTCTCACCAGTCACTAGGCCGAGAGACCATAGAGCTAAGCATGGCTGCTCTTCTTCGACTCAGAAGCCAGAGCAATGGCAGTGGAAATGGCAGGAAGGCCTCTCTCAACAGTGACTGGGTCGAGAGACCATGGAGCTAAGCATGGCTGCTATTCTTTGCCTCAGAGGCCAGACGACTGGCAGTTGGAATGGAGGGAAGGCTTCTTACCAGTCACTAGGCCGAGAGACCAAGAAGCTAAACATCGCTGCTCTTCTTTGCCTCAGAAGCCAGAGGAATGGCAGTTGGAATGGGAGCAAGGTCTCTCACCAGTAACTAGGCCGAGAGACCATGGAGCTAGGCATGGCTGCTCTTCTTTGCCTCAGAAGCCAGAGCAATGGCAGTTGGAATGGAAGGAAGGCCTCTCACTAGTACCTAGACCGAGAGACCATGAAGCTAAGCAAGGCTGCTCTTCTTTGCCTCACAAGCCAGAGCAATGGTAGTTGGAATGGGAGGAAGGCCTCTTACCAGTCACTGGGCCAAGAAACGATGGAGCTAAGCATGGCTGCTCTTCTTTGCCAGAGAAGCCAGAGCAATGGCAGTTAGAATGGGAGGAAGGCCTGTCACCAGTCAATAGGCCGGGAGACCACAGAGCTAAGCATGCCTGCTCTTGTATTCCTTAGAAGACAGAGCAATGGCAGTTGGAATGGAAGGAAAGCTTATCAGCCGTAACTGGGCCGAGAGACCATGGAGCTAAGCATGGCTCCTTTTCTTTGCCTCAGAAGCCAGAGCAATGGCAGTTGGAATGGGAGGAAGGCCTCTTACCAGTCACTGGGCCGAGACCATGGAGCTAAGCATGGCTGCTCTTCTTTGCCTGAGAAGCGAGAGGAATGGCAGTTGGAATAGGAGGAAGGTCTCTTCCCAGTCACTGGGCCGAGACCATGGAGCTAAGCATGGCTGCTCTTCTTTGCCTGAGAAGCGAGAGGAATGGCAGTTGGAATGGGAGGAAGGCCTCTCACCAGTCACTGGGCTGAGAGACCATGGAGCCAGGCACAGCTGCTCTTCTTTGCATTAGAAGGCAGAGCAATGGCAGTTGGAATGGGAGGAAGGCCACTCACCAGTCACCATGCCGAGAGACGATGAAGCTAAGCATGGCTCCTCTTTTTTGCCTCAGAAGCCAGAGAAATGCCATTTGGAATGGGAGGAATGCCCCTCACTAGACACTTGGCCGAGAGACCATGGAGCTAGGCATGGCTGCTCTTCATTGCCTCAGAAGCCAGAGGAATGGCAGTGGGAATCGGAGGAAGTCGTCTCACCAGTCACTAGGCTGAGAGACCATGGAGTAAAGAATGGCTGTTCTTCTTTGCCTCAGAAGCCAGAGCAATGGCAGTTGGAATGGGAGGAAGGCCTCTCACCAGTCACTGGGCTGAGAGACCATGGAGCTAAGCAGTGCTACTCTTCTTTGCCTCAGAAGCCACAGCAATGGCAGTTGGGATGGGAGGAAGGCCTCTCACCAGTCACTAGGCCGAGAGACCATAGAGCTCTGCAGGGCTCCTCTTCTTTGCCACAGAAGCGAGAGCAATTGCAGTTGGAATGGGAGGAAAGCCTGTCTCGAGTCAATAGGCCGAGAGGCCATGGAGCTCAGCAGGGCTGCACTTCGTTGCCTCTGAAGCCAGAGGAATGGCAGTTGGAATGGGAGGAACGCCTCTTCCAGTCACTGTGCCGAGGGACCATGGAGCAAAGCATGGCTGCTCTTCTTTGCCTCAGAAGCCAGAGGAATGGCAGTTGGAATGCGAGGAAGGCCTCTCACCAGTCACTAGGCCGAGAGACGATGGAGGAAAGCATGGCTGCTCTTCTTTCCCTCAGAAGCCAGAGCAATGGCAGTTGGAATGGGACAAAGGCCTCTCACCAGTCATTAGACCGAGAGAGCATGGAGGTAAACATGGCTGCTCTTCTTAGCCTTAGAAGCCAGATGAATGGCAGTTGGAATGGGAGGAAGGCGTTTACAAATCACTCTGTTGAGAGACCATGCAGCTAGGCAAGGCTACTCTTCTTTGCCTCAGAAGCCAGAGGAATGGAAGTTGGAATGGGAAGAAAGCCTCTTCCCAGTCACTGGGCCGAGACCATGGAGCTAGGTATGGCTGCTATACTTTGCCTAGAAAACCAGAGAAATGGCAGTTGGAATGGGAGGAAGGCCTCTTACCAGTCACTAGGCCAAGAGTGCATGGAGCTAAGCACGGCTGCTCTTCTTTGGCTCACAAGCCAGAGCAATGGCAGTTGGAATGGGAGGAAGGCCTCTTACCAGTCACTGGGCTGAGAAACGATGGAGCTAAGCACGGCTGCTCTTCTTTGCCTAAGAAGGCAGAGCAATGGCAGTTGGAATGGGAGGAAGGCCACTTACCATTCACTTTGCCAAGATATCATGGAGCTAAACATGGCTGCTCTTTTTATCTCAGAAGCCAGAGCAATGGCGGTTGGAATGGAGGAAGGCCTCTCACCAGTCACTAGGCAAAGAGGCCATGGAGGTAAGCATGCTTGCTCTTCTTTTCCTAAGAAGACAGAGCAATGGCAGTTGGAACGGGAGGAAGGCCTCTCACCAGTCACTGGGCCGAGAGACCATGGTGGTAAGCATGGCTGCTCTTCTTTGCCTCAGAAGCCAGAGCAATGGCAGTTGGAATGGGAGGAAGGCCTCTTTCTTGTCATTAGGCCGAGACCATGGAGCTAAGCATGGCTACTCTTCTTTGCCTTAGAAGCCAGAGCAAAGGCCGTTGGAATG
This sequence comes from Ctenosaura bakeri, assembly GCA_948474755.1. Taxonomy (NCBI): domain Eukaryota; kingdom Metazoa; phylum Chordata; class Lepidosauria; order Squamata; family Iguanidae; genus Ctenosaura; species Ctenosaura bakeri. The sequence continues at coordinate 18,443 of CAOLHI010005704.1, forward strand.
GGAGAAAGGCCTCTCACCAGTCACTAGGGCGAGAGACCATGGACCTAAGCATGGCTGCTCTTCTTTGCCTCAGAAGCCAGGGCTATGGCAGTTGGAATGGAAGGAAGGCCTCTCACCAGTCACTAGGCCAGAGACCATGGAGCTAGGCATGGCTGCTCTTCTTTGCCTCAGAAGCCAGAGCCATGGCAGTTGGAATAGGAGGAAGGCCTCTTACCAGTCACTGGGCTGAGAGACCATGGAGCTAAGCAGTGCTACTCTTCTTTGCCTCAGAAGCCAGAGCCATGGCAGTTGGAATGGAAGGAAGGCCTCTCACCAGTCACTAGGCCAGAGACCATAGAGCTCTGCAGGGCTCCTCTTCTTTGCCACAGAAGCCAGAGCAATGGCAGTTGGGATGGGAGGAAAGCCTGTCTCGAGTCAATAGGCCGAGAGGTCATGGAGCTCAGCAGGGCTGCACTTCTTTGCCTCTGAAGCCAGAGGAATGGCAGTTGGAATGGGAGGAACGCCTCTTCCAGTCACTGTGCCGAGGGACCATGGAGCAAAGCATGGCTGCTCTTCTTTGCCTCAGAAGCCAGAGGAATGGCAGTTGGAATGCGAGGAAGGCCTCTCACCAGTCACTAGGCCAGAGACGATGGAGGAAAGCATGGCTGCTCTTCTTTGCCTCAGAAGCCAGAGCAATGGCAGTTGGAATGCGAGGAAGGCCTCTCACCTATCACTGGGCTGAGAGACCGTGGAGCTAGGCACGGCTGCTCTTCTTTCCCTCAGAAGCCAGAGCAATGGCAGTTGGAATGGGACGAAGGCCTCTCACCAGTAACTCTGCTGAGAGACCATGGAGCTTAGCATGGCTCCTCTTCTTTGCCTCAGAAGCCAGAGGAATGGGAGTTGGAATGGGAGAAAGGCTTCTCACCAGTAATTAGACCGAGAGAGCATGGAGGTAAACATGGCTGCTCTTCTTAGCCTTAAAAGCCAGATGAATGGCAGTTGGAATGGGAGGAAGGCCTTTACAAATCACTCTGTCGAGAGACCATGCAGCTAGGCAAGGCTACTCTTCTTTGCCTCAGAAGCCAGAGGAATGGAAGTTGGAATGGGAGAAAGCCTCTTCCCAGTCACTGGGCCGAGACCATGGAGCTAGGTATGGCTGCTATACTTTGCCTAGAAAACCAGAGAAATGGCAGTTGGAATGGGAGGAAGGCCTCTTACCAGTCACTAGGCCAAGAGTGCATGGAGCTAAGCACGGCTGCTCTTCTTTGGCTCACAAGCCAGAGCAATGGCAGTTGGAATGGGAGGAAGGCCTCTTACCAGTCACTGGGCTGAGAAACGATGGAGCTAAGCACGGCTGCTCTTCTTTGCCTAAGAAGGCAGAGCAATGGCAGTTGGAATGGGAGGAAGGCCACTTACCATTCACTTTGCCAAGATATCATGGAGCTAAACATGGCTGCTCTTTTTATCTCAGAAGCCAGAGCAATGGCGGTTGGAATGGGAGGAAGGCCTCTCACCAGTCACTAGGCAAAGAGGCCATGGAGGTAAGCATGCTTGCTCTTCTTTTCCTAAGAAGACAGAGCAATGGCAGTTGGAACGGGAGGAAGGCCTCTCACCAGTCACTGGGCCGAGAGACCATGGTGGTAAGCATGGCTGCTCTTCTTTGCCTCAGAAGCCAGAGCAATGGCAGTTGGAATGGGAGGAAGGCCTCTTTCTTGTCATTAGGCCGAGAGACCATGGAGCTAAGCATGGCTACTCTTCTTTGCCTTAGAAGCCAGAGCAAAGGCCGTTGGAATGGGAGAAAGGCCTCTCACCAGTCACTAGGGCGAGAGACCATGGACCTAAGCATGGCTGCTCTTCTTTGCCTCAGAAGCCAGGGCTATGGCAGTTGGAATGGAAGGAAGGCCTCTCACCAGTCACTAGGCCGAGAGACCATGGAGCTAGGCATGGCTGCTCTTCTTTGCCTCAGAAGCCAGAGCCATGGCAGTTGGAATAGGAGGAAGGCCTCTTACCAGTCACTGGGCTGAGAGACCATGGAGCTAAGCAGTGCTACTCTTCTTTGCCTCAGAAGCCAGAGCCATGGCAGTTGGAATGGAAGGAAGGCCTCTCACCAGTCACTAGGCCGAGAGACCATAGAGCTCTGCAGGGCTCCTCTTCTTTGCCACAGAAGCCAGAGCAATGGCAGTTGGGATGGGAGGAAAGCCTGTCTCGAGTCAATAGGCCGAGAGGTCATGGAGCTCAGCAGGGCTGCACTTCTTTGCCTCTGAAGCCAGAGGAATGGCAGTTGGAATGGGAGGAACGCCTCTTCCAGTCACTGTGCCGAGGGACCATGGAGCAAAGCATGGCTGCTCTTCTTTGCCTCAGAAGCCAGAGGAATGGCAGTTGGAATGCGAGGAAGGCCTCTCACCAGTCACTAGGCCGAGAGACGATGGAGGAAAGCATGGCTGCTCTTCTTTGCCTCAGAAGCCAGAGCAATGGCAGTTGGAATGCGAGGAAGGCCTCTCACCTATCACTGGGCTGAGAGACCGTGGAGCTAGGCACGGCTGCTCTTCTTTCCCTCAGAAGCCAGAGCAATGGCAGTTGGAATGGGACGAAGGCCTCTCACCAGTAACTCTGCTGAGAGACCATGGAGCTTAGCATGGCTCCTCTTCTTTGCCTCAGAAGCCAGAGGAATGGGAGTTGGAATGGGAGAAAGGCTTCTCACCAGTAATTAGACCGAGAGAGCATGGAGGTAAACATGGCTGCTCTTCTTAGCCTTAAAAGCCAGATGAATGGCAGTTGGAATGGGAGGAAGGCCTTTTACAAATCACTCTGTCGAGAGACCATGCAGCTAGGCAAGGCTACTCTTCTTTGCCTCAGAAGCCAGAGGAATGGAAGTTGGAATGGGAGGAAAGCCTCTTCCCAGTCACTGGGCCGACACCATGGAGCTAGGTATGGCTGGTATACTTTGCCTAGGAAACCAGAGAAATGGCAGTTGGAATGGGAGGAAGGCCTCTTACCAGTCACTAGGCCGAGAGTGCATGGAGCTAAGCACGGCTGCTCTTCTTTGGCTCACAAGCCAGAGAAATGGCAGTTGGAATGGGAGGAAGGCCTCTTACCAGTCACTAGGCTGAGAAATGATGGAGCTAAGCATGGCTGCTCTTCTTTGCCTAAGAAGCCAGAGCAATGGCAGTTGGAATGGGAGGAAGGCCACTTACCATTCACTTTGCCAAGATATCATGGAGCTAAACATGGCTGCTCTTTTTATCTCAGAAGCCAGTGCAATGGCGGTTGGAATGGGAGGAAGGCCTCTCACCAGTCACTAGGCAAAGAGGCCATGGAGCTAAGCATGGTTGCTCTTCTTTGCCTCAGAAGCCAGAGCAAAGGCAGTTGGAATGGGAGGAAGGCCTCTCACCAGTCACTAGGCCAGGAGACCATGGAGGTAAGCATGCTTGCTCTTCTTTTCCTAAGAAGACAGAGCAATGGCAGTTGGAACGGGAGGAAGGCCTCTCACCAGTCACTGGGCCGAGAGACCATGGTGGTAAGCATGGCTGCTCTTCTTTGCCTCAGAAGCCAGAGCAATGGCAGTTGGAATGGGAGGAAGGCCTCTTTGCTGTCATTAGGCCGAGAGACCATGGAGCTAAGCATGGCTACTCTTCTTTGCCTTAGAAGCCAGAGCAAAGGCCGTTGGAATGGGAGAAAGGCCTCTCACCAGTCACTAGAACAAGAGACCAAGCAGCTAAGCATGGCTGCTCTTCTTTGCCTCAGAAGCCAGGGCTACGGCAGTTGGAATGGAAGGAAGGCCTCTCACCAGTCACTAGGCCGAGAGACCATGGAGCTAGGCATGGCTGCTCTTCTTTACCTCAGAAGCCAGAGCAATAGCAGTTGGAATGGGAGGAAGGCCTCTCACCAGTCACTAGGCAGAGAGACCATGGAGCTAGGCATGGCTGCTCTTCTTTGCCTCAGAAGCCAGAGCAATGGCAGTTGGAAAGGGAGGAAGGCCTCTCACCAGTAAATGGGCCGAGAGACCATGGAGCTAGGCATGGCTGTTCTTCTTTGCCTCAGAAGCCGGAGCAATGGCAGTTGGAATGGGAGGAATGCCGCTCACTAGTCACTGGACCGAAACACCATGGAGCTAGGCAGGCCTGCTCTTCTTTGCCTCAGAAGCCAGAGGAATGGCAGTTGGAATGGGAGGAAGGCCTCTCACCAGTCACTGGGCTGAGAGACCATGGAGCTACGAACCCCTTCTCTTCTTTGCCTCAGAAGCCAGAGCAATGGCAGTTGGAATGGGAGGAAGGCCTCTTCCCTGACACTGGGCCGAGACCATGGAGCTAGGCATGGCTGTTCTTCTTTCCCGGAGAAGCCAGATCAATGGCAGTTGGAATGGGAGGAAGGCCTCTCACCAGTCACTAGACCGAGAGACCAGGGAGCTAAGAATGGCCGCTCTTCTTTGCCTCAGAAGCCAGAGCAAGGGCATTTGGAATGGGAGGAAGACCTCTTCCCTGACACTGGGCCGAGACCATGGAGCTAGGCATGGCTGCTCTTCTTTCCCTGAGAAGCCAGAGCAATGGCAGTTGGAATGGGAGGAAGGCCTCTCACCAGTCACTAGACCGAGAGACCAGGGAGCTAAGAATGGCTGCTCTTCTTTACCTCAGAAGCCAGAGCAATGGCAGTTGGAATGGAAGGAAGTCCTCTCACCAGTCACTTGGCCTAAAGACCATGCAGCTCGGCACGCCTACTCTTCTTTGCCTCAGAAGCCAGAGGAATGGCAGTTGGAATGGGAGGAAGGCCTCTCACCAGTCACTGGGCAGAGAGACCATGCAGCTAGACACGGCTCCTCTTCTTTCCCTCGGAAGCGAGAGCAATGGCAGTTGGAATGGGAGGAAAGCCTCTCACCAGTCACTGGGCCGAGAGACCGTGGAGGTAAGCATGGCTGCTCTTCTTTCCCTAAGAAGCCAGAGTAATGGCACTTGGAATGGGAGGAAGACCTCTCACCAGTGACTAGGCCGATAGACCATGGAGCTAAGCATGGCTGCTCTTCTTTGCCTAAGAAGCCAGAGCAATGGCAGTTCGAATGGGAGGAAGTCCTCTCATCAGTACCTAGACTGAGAGACCATGGAGTTAAGCAAGGTTGCTCTTCTTGCCTCAGAAGCCAGAGCAATGGCAGTTGGAATGGGAGGAAGGACTCTCACCAGTCACTTGGCCAAGAGGCCATAGAGCTAAGCATGGTTGCTCTTCTTTGCCTCAGAAGCCAGAGCAATGGCAGTTGGAATGGGAGGAAGGCCTCTCACCAGTCACTGGGCCAGGAGACCATGGTGGTAAGCATGGCTGCTCTTCTTTGCCTCAGAAGCCAGAGCAATGGCAGTTGGAACGGGAGGAAGACCTATTTGCTGTCATTAGGCCGAGAGACCATGGAGCTAAGCATGGCTACTCTTCTTTGCCTTAGAAGCCAGAGCAAAGGCCGTTGGAATGGGAGAAAGGCCTCTCACCAGTCACTAGAACAAGAGACCAAGCAGCTAAGCATGGCTGCTCTTCTTTGCCTCAGAAGCCAGGGCTATGGCAGTTGGAATGGAAGGAAGGCCTCTCACCAGTCACTAGGCCGAGAGACCATGGAGCTAGGCATAGCTGCTCTTCTTTGCCTCAGAAGCCAGAGCCATGGCAGTTGGAATGGGAGGAAGGCCTCTTACCAGTCACTGGGCCAAGAAACGATGGAGCTAGGCACGGCTGCTCTTCTTTGCCTCAGAAGCCAGAGTAATGGCAGTTGGAAAGGGAGGAAGGCCTCTCACCAGTAAATGGGCCGAGAGACCATGGAGCTAAGCATGGCTGTTCTTCTTTGCCTCAGAAACCAGAGGAATGGCAGTTGGAATGGGAGGAATGCCGCTCACTAGTCACTGGGCCGAAACACCATGCAGCTAGGCAGGCCTGTTCTTCTTTGCCTCAGAAGCCAGAGGAATGGCAGTTGGAATGGGAGGAAGGCCTCTCACCAGTCACTGGGCTAAGAAACCATGGAGCTACGAACCCCTTCTCTTCTTTGCCTCAGAAGCCAGAGCAATGGCAGTTGGAATGGGAGGAAGGCCTCTTCCCTGACACTGGGCTGAGACCATGGAGCTAGGCATGGCTGCTCTTCTTTTCCTAAGAAGGCAGAGCAATGGCAGTTGGAATGGGAGGAAGGCCACTTACCATTCACTTTGCCAAGATATCATGGAGCTAAACATGGCTGCTCTTTTTATCTCAGAAGCCAGAGCAATGGCGGTTGGAATGGGAGGAAGGCCTCTCACCAGTCACTAGGCAAAGAGGCCATAGAGCTAAGCATGGTTGCTCTTCTTTGCCTCAGAAGCCAGAGCAAAGGCAGTTGGAATGGGAGGAAGGCCTCTCACCAGTCACTAGGCCAGGAGACCATGGAGGTAAGCATGCTTGCTCTTCTTTTCCTAAGAAGACAGAACAATGGCAGTTGGAAAGGGAGGAAGGCCTCTCACCAGTCACTGGGCCGAGAGACCATGGTGGTAAGCATGGCTGCTCTTCTTTGCCTCAGAAGCCAGAGCAATGGCAGTTGGAATGGGAGGAAGGCCTCTTTGCTATCATTAGGCCGAGAGACCATGGAGCTAAGCATGGCTACTCTTCTTTGCCTTAGAAGCCAGAGCAAAGGCCGTTGGAATGGGAGAAAGGCCTCTCACCAGTCACTAGAACAAGAGACCAAGCAGCTAAGCATGGCTGCTCTTCTTTGACTCAGAAGCCAGGGCTATGGCAGTTGGAATGGAAGGAAGGCCTCTCACCAGTCACTAGGCCGAGAGACCAGGAGCTAGGCATGGCTGCTCTTCTTTGCCTCAGAAGCCAGAGCCATGGCAGTTGGAATAGGAGGAAGGCCTCTTACCAGTCACTAGGCCAAGAAACGATGGAGCTAGGCACGGCTGCTCTTCTTTGCCTCAGAAGCCAGAGCAATGGCAGTTGGAAAGGGAGGAAGGCCTCTCACCAGTAAATGGGCCGAGAGACCATGGAGCTAAGCATGGCTGTTCTTCTTTGCCTCAGAAGCCAGAGCAATGGCAGTTGGAATGGGAGGAATGCCGCTCACTAGTCACTGGGCCGAAACACCATGGAGCTAGGCACGCCTGCTCTTCTTTGCCTCAGAAGCCAGAGGAATGGCTGTTGGAATGGGAGGAAGGCCTCTCACAAGTCACTGGGCTGAGAGACCATGGAGCTACGAATCCCTTCTCTTCTTTGCCTCAGAAGCCAGAGCAATGGCAGTTGGAATGGGAGGAAGGCCTCTTCCCTGACACTGGGCCGAGACCATGGAGCTAGGCATGGCGGTTCTTCTTTCCCGGAGAAGCCAGAGCAATGGCAGTTGGAATGGGAGGAAGGCCTCTCACCAGTCACTAGACCGAGAGACCAGGGAGCTAAGAATGGCCGCTCTTCTTTGCCTCAGAAGCCAGAGCAAGGGCATTTGGAATGGGAGGAAGACCTCTTCCCTGACACTGGGCCGAGACCATGGAGCTAGGCATGGCTGCTCTTCATTCCCTGAGAAGCCAGAGCAATGGCAGTTGGAATGGGAGGAAGGCCTCTCACCAGTCACTAGACAGAGAGACCAGGGAGCTAAGAATGGCTGCTCTTCTTTACCTCAGAAGCCAGAGCAATGGCAGTTGGAATGGAAGGAAGTCCTCTCACCAGTCACTTGGCCTAAAGACCATGCAGCTCGGCACGCCTGCTCTTCTTTGCCTCAGAAACCAGAGGAATGGCAGTTGGAATGGGAGGAAAGCCTCTCACCAGTCACTGGGCCGAGAGACCGTGGAGGTAAGCATGGCTGCTCTTCTTTCCCTAAGAAGCCAGAGCAATGGCAGTTGGAATGGGAGGAAGGCCTCTCACCAGTCACTAGGCCAAGAGGCCATAGAGCTAAGCATGGTTGCTCTTCTTTGCCTCAGAAGCCAGAGCAATGGCAGTTGGAATGGGAGGAAGGCCTCTCACCAGTCACTAGGCCAGGAGACCATGGAGGTAAACATGCCTGCTCTTCTTTTCCTAAGAAGACAGAGCAATGGCAGTTGGAACGGGATGAAGGCCTCTCACCAGTGACTGGGCCGAGAGAACATGGAGAAAAGCATAGCTGCTCTTCTTTTCCTCAGAAGCGAAAGCAATGGCAGTTGGAATGGGAGGAAGGCCTCTTCCCTGACACTGGGCCGAGACCATGGAGCTAGGCATGGCTGCTCTTCTTTACCTGAGAAGCCAAAGCAATGGCAGTTGGAATGGGAGGAAGGCCTCTCACCAGGAACTAGACCGAGAGACCAGGGAGCTAAGAATGGCTGCTCTTCCTTACCTCAGAAGCCAGAGCAATGGCAGTTGGAATGGAAGGAAGTCCTCTCACCAGTCACTTGGCCGAGAGACCATGGAGCTAGGCACGCCTGCTCTTCTTTGCCTCAGAAGCCAGAGGAATGGCAGTTGGAATGGGAGGAAGGCCTCTCACCAGTCACTGGTCAGAGAGACCATGGAGCTAGACACGGCTCCTCTTCTTTCCCTCAGAAGCGAGAGCAATGGCAGTTGGAATGGGAGGAAAGCCTCTCACCAGTCACTGGGCCGAGAGACCGTGGAGGTAAGCATGGCTGCTCTTCTTTCCCTAAGAAGCCAGAGTAATGGCACTTGGAATGGGAGGAAGACCTCTCACCAGTCACTAGGCCGAGAGACCATGGAGCTAAGCATGCCTTCTCCTCTTTGTCTCAGAAGCCACAGGAATGGCAGTTGGAATTGGAGGAAGGCCTCTCACCAGTCACTAGGCCAAGAGACCATGGAGATAAGCATGGCTGCCCTTCTTTGCCTGAGAAGCCAGAGCAATGGCAGTTCGAATGGGAGGAAGTCCTCTCATCAGTACCTAGACCGAGAGACCATGGAGTTAAGCAAGGCTGCTCTTCTTGCCTCAGAAGCCAGAGCAATGGCAGTTGGAATGGGAGGAAGGCCTCTCACCAGTCACTAGGCCGAGAGACCATCGAGCTAGGCACGCCTCCTCTTCTTTGGCTCAGAGGCCAGAGCAATGGCAGTAGGAATGGGAGGAAGGCCTCTCCTCAGTCACTAGGCCGAAAGACCATGGAGCTAAGCATGGCTGCTCTTCTTTGCCTCAGGAGCCAGAGGAATGGCAGTTGGAATGGGAGGAAGCCCATTACCAGTCACTAGACCGAGAGACGATGGCGCAAAGCATGGCTGCTCTTCATTGCGTAAGAAGCCAGAGCAATGGCAGTTGGAATGGGAGGAAAGCCTCTCACCAGTCACTGGGCCGAGAGACCGTGGAGGTAAGCATGGCTGCTCTTCTTAACCTAAGAAGCCAGAGTAATGGCAGTTGGAATTGGAGGAAGACCTCTCACCAGTCACTAGGCCGAGAGACCATGGAGCTAAGCATGGCTGCTCTTCTTTGCCTAAGAAGCCAGAGCAATGGCAGTTCGAATGGGAGGAAGTCCTCTCATCAGTACCTAGACCGAGAGACCATGGAGTTAAGCAAGGCTGCTCTTCTTGCCTCAGAAGCCACGCAATGGCAGTTGGAATGGGAGGTAGGCCTCTCACCAGTAAATCGGCCGAGAGACCATGGGGCTAAGCATGGCTGTTCTTCTTTGCCTCAGAAGCCAGAGCAATGGCAGTTGGAATGGGAGGAATGCCGCTCACGAGTCACTGGGCCGAAACACCATGGAGCTAGGCACGCCTGCTCTTCTTTGCCTTAGAAGCCAGACGAATGGCAGTTGGAATGGGAGGAAGGCCTCTCACCAGTCACTGGGCTTAGAGACCATGGAGCTACGAACCCCTTCTCTTCTTTGCCTCAGAAGCCAGAGCAATGGCAGTTCGAATGGGAGGAAGGCCTCTCACCAGTCTCTCGACCGAGAGACCCTGGAGCTAAGAATGGCCGCTCTTCTTTGCCTCAGAAGCCAGAGGAAGGGCAGTTGGAATGGGGGGAAGGCCTCTTCCCTGACACTGGGCCGAGACCATGGAGCTAGGCATGGCTGCTCTTCTTTACCTGAGAAGCCAGAGCAATGGCAGTTGGAATGGGAGGAAGGCCTCTCACCAGTCACTAGACCGAGAGACCAGGGAGCTAAGAATGGCTGCTCTTCCTTACCTCAGAAGCGAGAGGATTGGCAGTTGGAATGGAAGGAAGACCTCTCGCCAGTCACTTGGCCGAGAGACCATGGAGCTAGGCACGCCTGCTCTTCTTTGCCTCAGAAGCGAGAGCAACGGCAGTTGGAATGGGAGGAAAGCCTCTCACCAGTCACTGGGCTGAGAGACCGTAGAGGTAAGCATGGCTGCTCTTCTTTCCCTAAGAAGCCAGAGTAATGGCACTTGGAATGGGAGGAAGACCTCTCACCAGTCACTAGGCCGAGAGACCATGGAGCTAAGCATGCCTTCTCCTCTTTGTCTCAGAAGCCTCAGGAATGGCAGTTGGAATGGGAGGAAGGCCTCTCACCAGTCACTAGGCCAAGAGACCATGGAGATAAGCATGGCTGCCCTTCTTTGCCTGAGAAGCCAGAGCAGTGGCAGTTCGAATGGGAGGAAGTCCTCTCATCAGTACCTAGACCGAGAGACCATGGAGTTAAGCAAGGCTGCTCTTCTTGCCTCAGAAGCCAGAGCAATGGCAGTTGGAATGGGAGGAAGGCCTCTCACCAGTCACTAGGCCGAGAGACCATCGAGCTAGGCACGCCTCCTCTTCTTTGGCTCAGAGGCCAGAGCAATGGCAGTAGGAATGGGAGGAAGGTCTCTCATCAGTCTCTAGGCCGAAAGACCATGGAGCTAAGCATGGCTGCTCTTCTTTGCCTCAGGAGCCAGAGGAATGGCAGTTGGAATGGGAGGAAGCCCATTACCAGTCACTAGACCGAGAGACGATGGCGCAAAGCATGGCTGCTCTTCTTTGCCTAAGAAGCCAGAGCAATGGCAGTTAGAATGGGAGGAAAGCCTCTCACCAGTCACTGGGCCGAGAGACCGTGGAGGTAAGCATGGCTGCTCTTCTTAACCTAAGAAGCCAGAGTAATGGCAGTTGGAATTGGAGGAAGACCTCTCATCAGTCACTAGGCCGAGAGACCATTGAGCTAAGCATGGCTGCTCTTCTTTGCCTAAGAAGCCAGAGCAATGGCAGTTCGAATGGGAGGAAATCCTCTCATCAGTACCTAGACCGAGAGACCATGGAGTTAAGCAAGGCTGCTCTTCTTGCCTCAGAAGCCAGAGCAATGGCAGTTGGAATGGGAGGAAGGCCTCTCACCAGTCACTAGGCCAAGAGGCCATAGAGCTAAGCATGGTTGCTCTTCTTTGCCTCAGAAGCCAGAGTAATGGCAGTTGGAATGGGAGGAAGGCCTCTCACCAGTCACTAGGCCAGGAGACCATGGAGGTAAACATGCCTGCTCTTCTTTCCAAAGAAGACAGAGCAATGGCAGTTGGAACGGGAGGAAGGCCTCTCACCAGTGACTGGGCCGAGAGAACATGGATCTAAGCATGCCTGCTCTTCTTTGCCTCAGAAGCCAGAGCAATGTCAGTTGGAATGGGAGGAAGGCCTGTCACCAGTCACTAGGCCGAGAGACCATGGAGGTAAGCTTGGCTACTCTTCTTTGCCTCAGAAGCCAGAGCAATGGCAGTTGGAATGGGAGAAAGGCCTCTCACCAGTCACTAGAACAAGAGACCATGCAGCTAAGCATGGCTGCTCTTCTTTGCCTCAGAAGCGAGAGCTATGGCAGTTGGAATGGGAGGAAGGCCTCTCACCAGTCACTAGGCCAGAGACCATGGAGCTAGGCATGGCTGCTCTTCTTTGCCTCAGAAGCCAGAGCAATGGCAGTTTGAATAGGGGCAAGGCCTCTTACCAGTCACTAGGCCGAGAGCCCATGGAGCTAGGCACGACTGCTCTTCTTTGCCTCAGAAGCGAGAGCAACGGCAGTTGGAATGGGAGGAAAGCCTCTCACCAGTCACTGGGCTGAGAGACCGTAGAGGTAAGCATGGCTGCTCTTCTTTCCCTAAGAAGCCAGAGTAATGGCACTTGGAATGGGAGGAAGACCTCTCACCAGTCACTAGGCCGAGAGACCATGGAGCTAAGCATGCCTTCTCCTCTTTGTCTCAGAAGCCTCAGGAATGGCAGTTGGAATGGGAGGAAGGCCTCTCACCAGTCACTAGGCCAAGAGACCATGGAGATAAGCATGGCTGCCCTTCTTTGCCTGAGAAGCCAGAGCAGTGGCAGTTCGAATGGGAGGAAGTCCTCTCATCAGTACCTAGACCGAGAGACCATGGAGCTAGGCACGGCTGCTTTTTTTACCTCAGAAGCCAGAGCATTGGCAGTTGGAATGGGAGGGAGGCCTCTTACCAGTCACTAGGCCGAGAGACAATGGAGCTAGGTACGGCTGCTCTTCTTTGCCTCAGAAGCCAGAGCAATGGCAGTTGGAAAGGGAGGAAGACCTCTTACCAGTCACTAGGCCGAGAGACCATGGAGCTAGGCACGGCTGCTTTTTTTACCTCAGAAGCCAGAGCATTGGCAGTTGGAATGGGAGGAAGGCCTCTCACCAGTCACTAGAACAAGAGACCATGCAGCTAAGCATGGCTGCTCTTCTTTGCCTCAGAAGCCAGAGCTATGGCAGTTGGAATGGAAAGAAGGCCTCTCACCAGTCACTAGGCCGAGAGACCATGGAGCTAGGCATGGCTGCTCTTCTTCGCCTCAGAAGCCAGAGCAATGGCAGCTGGAATGGGAGGAAGACCTCTCGCCAGTCACTAGGCCGAGAGACCGTGGAGCTAGGCACGGCTGCTCTTCTTTGCCTCAGAAGCCAAAGCAATGGCAGTTGGAAAGGGAGGAAGGCCTCTCACCAGTCACTAGGCCTAGAGACCATGGAGCTAAGCACGGCTGCTCTTCTTTGCCTCAGAAGCCAGAGCAATAGCAGTTGGAAAGGGAGGAAGGCCTCTTACCAGTCACTAGGCCGAGAGACCATGGAGCTAAGCATGGCTGCTTGTCTTTGCCTCAGAAGCCAGAGTAATGGCAGTTGGAAAGGGAAGAAGGCTTCTTAGCAGTAATTAGGCCGAGAGACCATGGAGCTCAGCATGGCTGCTCTTCTTGCCTCAGAAGCCAGAGCAATGGCAGTTGGAATGGGAGGTACGCCTGTCACCAGTAAATGGTCCGAGAGACCATGGGGCTAAGCATGGCTGCTCTTCGTTGCCTCAGAAGCCAGAGCAATGGCAGTTGGAATGGGAGGAATGCCGCTAACGAGTCACTGGGCCGAAACACCATGGAGCTAGGCACGCCTGCTCTTCTTTCCCTTAGAAGCCAGAGGAATGGCAGTTGGAATGGGAGGAAGGCCTCTCACCAGTCACTGGGCTTAGAGACCATGGAGCTACGAACCCCTTCTCTTCTTTGCCTCAGAAGCCAGAGCAAGGGCAGTTGGAATGGGAGGAAGGCCTCTTCCCTGACACTGGGCCAAGACCATGGAGCTAGGCATGGCTGCTCTTCTTTACCTGAGAAGCCAGAGCAATGGCAGTTGGAATGGGAGGAAGGCCTCTCACCAGTCACTAGACCGAGAGACCATGGAGCCAAGCATGCCTTCTCCTCTTTGTCTCAGAAGCCACAGGAATGGCAGTTGGAATGGGAGGAAGGCCTCTCACCAGTCACTAGGCCAAGAGACCATGGAGATAAGCATGGCTGCCCTTCTTTGCCTGAGAAGCCAGAGCAATGGCAGTTCGAATGGGAGGAAGTCCTCTCATCATTACCTAGACCGAGAGACCATGGAGTTAAGCAAGGCTGCTCTTCTTGCCTCAGAAGCCAGAGCAATGGCAGTTGGAATGGGAGGAAGGCCTCTCACCAGTCACTAGGCCGAAAGACCATGGAGCTAAGCATGGCTGCTCTTCTTTACCTCAGGAGCCAGAGGAATGGCAGTTGGAATGGGAGGAAGCCCATTACCAGTCACTAGGCCGAGAGACCATGGAGCTAAGCATGGCTGCTTGTCTTTGCCTCAGAAGGCAGAGTAATGGCAGTTGGAAAGGGAAGAAGGCTTCTTAGCAATAATTGGGCCGAGAGACCATGGAGCTAAGCATGGCTGCTCTTCTTGCCTCACAAGCCAGAGGAATTGCAGTTGGAATGGGAGGTGGACTCTCACCAGTCACTGGGCCGAGATACCATGGAGGTAAGCATGTCTGCTCTTCTTTCCCTAAGAAGCCAGAGCAATGGCAGTTTTAATCGGAGGAAGACCTCTCACCAGTCACTAGGCCGAGAGACCATGGAGGTAAGCATGGTTGCTCTTCTTTGCCTCAGAAGCCAGAGCAATGGCAGTACAAATGGTAGGAAGCCCATTCCCAGTCACTAGACCGAGAGACCATGGAGCTAAGCATGGCTGTTCTACTTTGCCTCAGAATCCAGAGCAATGGCAGTTGGAATAGGAGGAAGGCCTCTGACCAGTCACTGGGCCGAGGAACATGGAGCAAGGCAGGGCTGCTCTTCTTTGCCTCAGAATCCAGAGGAATGGCAGTAGGAATGGGAGGAAGGCCTCTCACCAGTCACTAGGGCGAGAGACCATGGAGCTAAGAATTACTGCTCCTCTTTGCCTCAGAAGCTAGAGCAATGGCAGTAGGAATGGGAGGAAGGCCTCTCACCAGTCTCTGAGCCGAAAGACCATGGAGGTAAGCTTGGCTGCTCTTCTTTCCCTTAGAAGCCAGAGTAATGGCAGTTGGAATGGTAGGAAGACCTCTCACCAGTCACTAGGCCGAGAGACCATGGAGGTAAGCATGGCTGCTCTTCTTTGCCTCAGAAGCCAGAGCAATGGCAGTAGGAATAGGAGAAAGGCCTCTCACCAGTCCCTGGGCCGAGAGACCGTGGAGCTAAGCATGGCTGCTCTTCTTTGCCTCCGAAGCCGGAGCTATGGCAGTTCGAATGGGAGGATGGCCTCTCACCAGTCACCAGGCTGAGAGACCATGGACCTATGCATGTCTGCTCTTCTTTGCCTCAGAAGCCAGAGCAATGGCAGTTGGAATGGGAGAAAGGCCTCTCACCTGTCACTGGGCCGAGAGACCATGCAGCTTGGCACGGCTCGTCTTCTTTCCCTCAGAAGCCAGAGCAATGGCAGGTGGAATGGGAGGAAGGCCTCTCAGCACTCACTAGGCCTAGAGACGATGGAGGTAAGCATGGCGGCTCTTCTTTCCCTCAGAACCCAGAGCAATGGCAGTTGGAATGGGAGGAAGGCCTCTCAACAGTCACTAGGCCGAGAGACCATGGAGCTAAGCATGGCTGCTCTTCTTTGCCTCAGAAGCCAGAGCAATGGCAGTTGGAATGGGAGGAAGGCCTCTTACCAGTCACTAGACCGAGAGACCATGGAGCTAAGCATGGCTGCTTGTCTTTGCCTCAGAAGCCAGAGTAAGGAAAATTGGAAAGGGAAGAAGGCTTTTTAGCAGTATTGGGCCGAGACCATGGAGCTAAGCATGGCTGCTCTTCTTTGCCTCAGAAGCCAGAGCAATGGCAGTTGGAATGGGAGAAAGGCCTGTCACCTGTCACTGGGCCGAGAGACCATGGACCTTGGCACGGCTCGTCTTCTTTCCCTCAGAAGCCAGAGCAATGGCAGGTGGAATGGGAGGAAGGCCTCTCAGCAGTCACTAGGCCTAGAGACGATGGAGGTAAGCATGGCTGCTCTTCTTTCCCACAGAAGCCAGAGCAATGGCAGGTGGAATGGGAGGAAGGCCTCTCAGCAATCACTAGGCCTGGAGACGATGGAGGTCAGCATGGCTGCTCTTCTTTCCCACAGAAGCCAGAGCAATGTCAGTTGGAATGGGAGGAAGGCCTCTCACCAGTCACTGGGCCGAGAGACCATGGAGGTAAGCATGGCTGCTCTTCTTTCCCTAAGAAGCCATAGCAATGGCAGTTGAAATGGTAGGAAGACCTCTCACCAATCACTAGGCCGAAAGACCATGCAGGTAACCATGGCTGCTCTTCTTTGCCTCAGAAGCCAGAGCAATGGCAGTTGGAATGGGAGAAAGGCCTGTCACCTGTCACTGGGCCGAGAGACCATGGAGCTTGGCACAGCTCGTCTTCTTTCCCTCAGAAGCCAGAGCAGTGGCAGGTGGAATGGGAGGAAGGCCTCTCAGCAGTCACTGGGCCAGAGACCATGGATCTAAGCATGCCTGCTTTTCTTTCCTCAGAAGCCAGAGCAATGGCAGTTGGAATGGGAGGAAAGCCTCTTCCAGTCATTAGGCCGGAGACCATGGAGCTAAGCATGGCTACTCTTCTTTGCCTCAGAAGCCAGAGCAATGGCAGTTGGAATGGGAGGAAGGCCTCTCACCAGTCACTAGAACAAGAGACCATGCAGCTAAGCATAGCTGCTCTTTTTACCTGAGAAGCCAGAGTACTGGCAGTTGGAATGGGGGGAAGGCCTCTCACCAATCACTTGGCCGAGAGACCATGGAGCTAGGCATGGCTGCTCTTCTTTGCCTCAGAAGCCAGAGCAATGGCAGTTGGAATGGTAGGAAGACCTCTCACCAGTCACCAGGCCGAGAGACCGTGGAGGAAGCATGGCTCCTCTTCTTTGCCTAAGAAGCCAGGGCAATAGCAGTTGGAATGGGAGGAAGGCCTCTCACCAGTCACTAGGCCGAGAGACCATGGAGCTAAGCATGGCTGATCTACTTTGCCTAGAAGCCAGGGCAATAGCAGTTGGAAAGGGAGGAAGGCCTCTTACCAGTCACTAGGCCGAGAGACCATGGCTGCTTGTCTTTGCCTCAGAATCCAGAGTAATGAAAGTTGGAAAGGGAGAAGGCTTCTTAGCAGTAATTGGGACGAGAGACCATGGAGCTAAGCATGGCTGCTCTTCTTTGCCTCAGAAGCCAGAGCAATGGCAGTTGGAATGGGAGAAAGGCCTGTCACCTGTCACTGGGCCGAGAGAACATGGACCTTGGCACGGCTCGTCTTCTTTCCTCAGAAGCCAGAGCAATGGCAGGTGGAATGGAGGAAGGCCTCTCAGCAGTCACTAGGCCTAGAGATGATGGAGCTAAGCATGGCTGCTCTTCTTTCCCACAGAAGCCAGAGCAATGGCAGTTGGAATGGGAGGAAGGCCTCTCACAAGTCACTGGGCCAAGAGACCATGGAGGTAAGCATGGCTGCTCTTCTTTCCCTCAGAAGCCAGAGCAATGGCAGTTGAAATGTAGGAAGACCTCCCACCACTCACTAGGCCGAAAGAACATGGAGGTAAGCATGGCTGCTCTTCTTTGCCTCAGAAGCCAGAGCAATGGCAGTTGGAATGGGAGAAAGGCCTGTCAACTTTCACTGGGCCGAGAGACCATGGAGCTGGCAGGCTCGTCTTCTTTGCCTCAGAAGCTAGAGCAATGGCAGGTGGAATGGGAGGAAGGCCTCTCAGCAGTCACTAGGCCTAGAGACGATGGAGGTAAGCATGGCTGCTCTTCTTTTCCACAGAAGCAGAGCAATGGCAGTTGGAATGGGAGGAAGGCCTCTCACCAGTCACTGGCCAGAGACCATGGATGTAAGCATGGCTGCTCTTCTTTCCTCAGAAGCCAGAGCAATGGCAGTTGGAATGGGAGGAAGGCCTCTCACCAGTCACAGGCCAGAGACCTGGAGGTAAGCATGGCTCTCTTCTTTGCCTAGAAGCCAGGCAATGGCAGTTGGAATGGGAGGAAGGCCTCTCACCAGTCACTAGGCCGAAGAACATGGAGGTAAGCATGGCTGCTCTTCTTTGCCTAAGAAGCCAGAGCAATGGCAGTTGGAATGGAGGAAGGCCTCTACCAGTCACTGGGCCGAGAGACCATGGAGCTAAGCATGGCTCTCTTCTTTCCTAAGAAGCCAGAGCAATGGCAGTTGGAATGGGAGGAAGGCCTCTCACCAGTCACTAGGCCAGAGACCATGGAGCTAAGCATGGCTGCTCTTCTTTGCCTCAGAAGCCAGAGCAATGGCAGTTGAATGGGAGGAAGGCCTCTCACCAGTCACTAGGCCGAGAGACCATGGAGTAAGCATGGCTGCTCTTCTTTTCCTCAGAAGCCAGAGCAATGGCAGTTGGAATGGGAGGAAGGCCTCTCACCAGTCACTAGGCCGAGAGACCGTGGAGCTAAGCATGGCTGCTCTTCTTTGCCTCAGAAGCCAGAGCAATGCAGTTGGAAAGGGAGGAAGGCCTCTTACCAGTCACTAGGCCGAGAGACCATGGAGCTAAGCATGGCTGCTTGTCTTTGCCTCAGAAGCCAGAGTAATGGAAAGTTGGAAAGGGAAGAAGGCTTCTTAGCAGTAATTCGGCCGAGAGACCATGGAGCTAAGCATGGCTGCTCTTCTTTGCCTCAGAAGCCAGAGCAATGGCAGTTGGAATGGGAGAAAGGCCTTCACCGTCACTGGGCCGAGAGACCATGGACCTTGGCATGGCTGTCTTCTTTCCTCAGAAGCCAGAGCAATGGCAGGTGGAATGGGAGGAAGGCCTCTCAGCAGTCACTAGGCCTAGAGACGATGGAGCTAAGCATGGCTGCTCTTCTTTCCTCAGAAGCCAGAGCATTGGCAGTTGGAATGGGAGGAAGGCCTCTCACAATCACTAGGCCTGAGAGACCGATGGAGTAAGCATGGCTGCTCTTCTTTCCCTCAGAAGCCAGAGCAATTTGCAGTTGGAAATGGGAGGAAGGCCTCTTCACCAGTCACTGGCCTGAGACCATGGAGCTAAGCATGTGCTCTTTCTTTCCAAAACATCACATTATTTAAATTGAAATGGAAGAAGACCTTCTACTAAGCATACAAATCAAGACCATGAGAACATGACATCTTCTTTGCCTCAGAAGCCAGAGCAATGGCAGTTGGAATGGGAGAAAGGCCTGTCACCTGTCACTGGGCCGATACCATGACTTGGCACAGGCTGTCTTCTTTCCCTCAGAAGCCAGAGCAATGGCAGGTGGAATGGTAAAGGTCTCAGCAGTCACTAGCCTAAGACAAACCTGGATCTAAGCATGCTGCTTTTCTTTTTTTCTCTCACATCTCATTTACCTATTCTATTTTAATTTTTATTAATTCCTTTCTTTCCAATCATTAAACAGATTAAAACCATGTGAAACATAAGATTTTTTCTTATTCTTTTTTTCTTCTCTTAAGCAATACTAACTTTCATTGATTTTCACCTTTACCTTAAATTTATAAATCTGTTCAACTATTATAATTTCACATTTAATTCAATATTTTTCACATCCCCTTTAATCTACTATTGTTAATTCTTTTAACTTTTTTTTAAAAAAACATTGACATCACTTATCCTTTTAAATCTATAAATCACAAGTTTAACACACACACCTACTAAGAATTACAAAATAAACAACATAAAAGAAAAACAAAACTAAACTAAAAATACCCACCCGCCAACTTTTTATTTAATCCACTTTCCAAAATTGCCATTCTTCTTTGACAGGGTAGTATTACTATCTCTTTAGAACTTTATCCAAAAATATTTTCCAAATTTCTTCAAAATCATTCCCTTTAACCAAACCTTTCATAAACCTAATTCTACATGTTAGTTTATCATTAATTGCGATTTTCCACACTTCATTATACCATTCCTCTATTTGAAATTTTTCATTTGCTTTCCATTTTTTTGCTATTATTAATCTCGCTGCAGTTAACAAATTTTTTATTAATTCTTTCTTTACTTGAGTACACTCAACCTTATCATATATAGATAACAATGCAATATTTGGACATACTGGTATATCTGCTCCTATAATCTCTTTTATCTCTTTAAAAACCTTTTGCCAAAACTCCATTATCTTATTGCAATTCCACCACATATGCATATATGTACCAATTTCTTGACATCCTCTCCAACATAATCTTGAATATTTCTCATCTATTTGATTTAATTTCACTGGAGTCAAGTACCATTTCCACACTAATTTATAATAATTCTCTTTTATTCTTATTGATAATTTTTTTAAATGACGTTGTTTCCAAATTTTTCTCCATTCTTGTATATCTATATTTTGTACTATCTCTTCCTCCCACATTTTTCTAAGAAAATCCTCTTCTTGTTCTTTTGCTAATATTTTATATATTTCACTTGTAATACCTTTTAGTATTTCATTTTCTTGCATATTTTCTCTTTGAATAATAATTTGTTCAAATTTAGTATATTCTTTAAAATCCTTAACATATCTTTTCATACTCTTTGTCCATTGCTCTAATTGTATATAATTTAACCAGGATATTTTAGTTTCCTGCAATCTCTCTTTCATTCTATCTTTATTTATCATTATTTTCATCCATTCTTTTAATCTATAAATTTTTTGTTTTTTTATTTCTTTCTCTATTATTTCTCTTAAATTTATTGGAAATTTTTCCATCATCACTATCGGAGTTAATATTGATATATTCGGTAATAATTTTCTTTTATTTTTTTTCCATATTTCTATTATATTTTTTATAAAAGGATTTTCTATCTTCTCCATTTCTTTCTTTGAAAAATTCCTAAAAAATATATTTTCTAATTTTGTCTCAATATTCATATCTTGTTGGAATGGGAGAAAGGCCTGTCACCTGTCACTGGGCCAGAGACCATGTACCTTGGCACGGCTCGTCTTCTTTCCCTCATAAGCCAGAGCAATGGCAGGTGGAATGGGAGGAAGGCCTCTCAGCAGTCACTAGGCCTAGAGACGATGGAGGTAAGCATGGTTGCTCTTCTTAGAATCATAGAATCATAGAATCATAGAAATGTAGAGTTGGAAGAGACCACACGGGCCATCCAGTCCAACTCCCTGTCATGCAGGAACACCCTCAAAGCACTCCCGACAGATGGCCATCAAGCCTCTGCTTAAAAACCTCCAAGGTAGGAGACTCCACTACTCTCCGAGGCAGCAGATTCCACTGCCGGACAGCCCTACTGTCAGGAAGTTCTTCCTGAGGTTCAGGTGGAATCTCCTTTCCTGCAGCTTGAATCCATTGCTCCTTGTCCTGGTTTCTGGAGCAGCAGAAAACAAGCCCCCTCCTTCCTCTACGTGGCATCCCTTCAAATATTTAAACATATTTAAAGAAAGGCCTGTCACCTGTCACTGGGCCGAGAGACCGTGGAGGTAAGCATGGCTCCTCTTCTTTGCCTAAGAAGCCAGGGCAATAGCAGTTGGAATGGGAGGAAGGCCTCTCACCAGTCACTAGGCCGAGAGACCAAGGAGCTAAGCATGGCTGATCTACTTTGCCTAAGAAGCCAGGGCAATAGCAGTTGGAAAGGGAGGAAGGCCTCTTACCAGTCACTAGGCCGAGAGACCATGGCTGCTTGTCTTTGCCTCAGAATCCAGAGTAATGAAAGTTGGAAAGGGAAGAAGGCTTCTTAGCAGTAATTGGGACGAGAGACCATGGAGCTAAGCATGGCTGCTCTTCTTTGCCTCAGAAGCCAGAGCAATGGCAGTTGGAATGGGAGAAAGGCCTGTCACCTGTCACTGGGCCGAGAGAAAATGGACCTTGGCACGGCTCGTCTTCTTTCCCTCAGAAGCCAGAGCAATGGCAGGTGGAATGGGAGGAAGGCCTCTCAGCAGTCACTAGGCCTAGAGACGATGGAGGTAAGCATGGCTACTCTTCTTTCCCACAGAAGCCAGAGCAATGGCAGTTGGAATGGGAGGAAGGCCTCTCACAAGTCACTGGGCCGAGAGACCATGGAGGTAAGCATGGCTGCTCTTCTTTCCCTCAGAAGCCAGAGCAATGTCAGTTGAAATAGTAGGAAGACCTCCCACCACTCACTAGGCCGAAAGAACATGGAGGTAAGCATGGCTGCTCTTCTTTGCCTCAGAAGCCAGAGCAATGGCAGTTGGAATGGGAGAAAGGCCTGTCAACTTTCACTGGGCCGAGAGACCATGGAGCTTGGCACGGCTCGTCTTCTTTCCCTCAGAAGCTAGAGCAATGGCAGGTGGAATGGGAGGAAGGCCTCTCAGCAGTCACTAGGCCTAGAGACGATGGAGGTAAGCATGGCTGCTCTTCTTTTCCACAGAAGTCAGAGCAATGGCAGTTGGAATGGGAGGAAGGCCTCTCACCAGTCACTGGGCCGAGAGACCATGGATGTAAGCATGGCTGCTCTTCTTTGCCTCAGAAGCCAGAGCAATGGCAGTTGGAATGGTAGGAAGACCTCTCACCAGTCACCAGGCCGAGAGACCGTGGAGGTAAGCATGGCTCCTCTTCTTTGCCTAAGAAGCCAGGGCAATAGCAGTTGGAATGGGAGGTAGGCCTCTCACCAGTCACTAGGCCGAGAGACCGTGGAGCTAAGCATGGCTGATCTACTTTGCCTCAGAAGCCAGAGCAATTGCAGTTTGAATGGGAGGAAGGCCTCTTACCAGTCACTAGGCCGAGAGACCATGGAGCTAGGCACGGCTGCTGTTTTTACCTCAGAAGCCAGAGCATTGGCAGTTGGAATGGGAGGAAGGCCTCTCACCAGTCACTAGGCCGAGAGACCATGGAGCTAAGCATGGCTGCTCTTCTTTGCCTCAGAAGCCAGAGCAATGGCAGTTGGAAAGGGAGGAAGGCCTCTTACCAGTCACTAGGCCGAGAGACCATGGAGCTAAGCATGGCTGCCTCAGAAGCCAGAGTAATGAAAGTTGGAAAGGGAAGAAGGCTTCTTAGCAGTAATTGGGCCGAGAGACCATGGAGCTAAGCATGGCTGCTCTTCTTTGCCTCAGAAGCCAGAGCAATGGCAGTTGGAATGGGAGAAAGGCCTGTCACCTGTCACTGGGCCGAGAGACCATGGACCTTGGCACGGCTCGTCTTCTTTCCCTCAGAAGCCAGAGCAATGGCAGGTGGAATGGGAGGAAGGCCTCTCAGCAGTCACTAGGCCTAGAGACGATGGAGGTAAGCATGGCTGCTCTTCTTTCCCACAGAAGCCAGAGCAATGGCAGTTGGAATGGGAGGAAGGCCTCTCACCAGTCACTGGGCCGAGAGACCATGGAGGTAAGCATGGCTGCTCTTCTTTCCCTAAGAAGCCATAGCAATGGCAGTTGAAATGGTAGGAAGACCTCTCACCAGTCACTAGGCCGAAAGACCATACAGGTAACCATGGCTGCTCTTCTTTGCCTCAGAAGCCAGAGCAATGGCAGTTGGAATGGGAGAAAGGCCTGTCACCTGTCACTGGGCCGAGAGACCATGGAGCTTGGCACGGCTCGTCTTCTTTCCCTCAGAAGCCAGAGCAATGGCAGGTGGAATGGGAGGAAGGCCTCTCAGCAGTCACTAGGCCTAGAGACGATGGAGGTAAGCATGGCTGCTCTTCTTTTCCACAGAAGTCAGAGCAATGGCAGTTGGAATGGGAGGAAGGCCTCTCACAAGTCACTGGAACAGGAGACCATGCAGCTAAGCATAGCTGCTCTTTTTACCTGAGAAGCCAGAGTACTGGCAGTTGGAATGGGGAAGGCCTCTCACCAATCACTAGGCCGAGAGACCATGGAGCTAGGCATGGCTGCTCTTCTTTGCCTCAGAAGCCAGAGCAATGGCAGTTGGAATGGTAGGAAGACCTCTCACCAGTCACCAGGCCGAGAGACCGTGGAGGTAAGCATGGCTCTCTTCTTTGCCTAAGAAGCCAGGGCAATAGCAGTTGGAATGGGAGGAAGGCCTCTCACCAGTCACTAGGCCGAGAGACCATGGAGCTAAGCATGGCTGATCTACTTTGCCTAAGAAGCCAGGGCAATAGCAGTTGGAAAGGGAGGAAGGCCTCTACCAGTCACTAGGCCGAGAGACCATGGCTGCTTGTCTTTGCCTCAGAAGCCAGAGTAATGAAAGTTGGAAGGGAAGAAGGCCTTTTTAGCAGTCACTGGCCGAGAGACCATGGAGCTAAGCATGGCTGCTCTTCTTTGCCTCAGAAGCCAGAGCAATGGCAGTTGGAATGGGAGAAAGGCCTGTCACCAGTCACTGGGCCGAGAGACCATGGACCTGGCACGGCTGTCTTCTTTCCCTCAGAAGCCAGAGCAATGGCAGGTGGAATGGGAGGAAGGCCTCTCACCAGTCACTAGGCCTAGAGACGATGGAGGTAAGCATGGCTGCTCTTCTTTCCCAGAAGCCAGAGCAATGGCAGTTGGAATGGGAGGAAGGCCTCTCACAAGTCACTGGGCCGAGACACCATGGAGGTAAGCATGGCTGCTCTTCTTTCCCTCAGAAGCCAGAGGAATGGCAGTTGAAATGGTAGGAAGACTCTCCCAGTCACTGGCCGAAAGACCATGGAGCTAAGCATGGCTGCTCTTCTTTGCCTCAGAAGCCAGAGCAATGGCAGTTGGAATGGGAGAAAGGCCTGTCAACTTTCACTGGGCCGAGAGACCATGGAGCTTGGCACGGCTCATCTTCTTTCCCTCAGAAGCCAGAGCAATGGCAGGTGGAATGGGAGGAAGGCCTCTCAGCAGTCACTAGGCCTAGAGACGATGGAGGTAAGCATGGCTGCTCTTCTTTGCCACAGAAGCAGAGCAATGGCAGTTGGAATGGGAGGAAGGCCTCTCACCAGTCACTGGGCCGAGAGACCATGGAGGTAAGCATGGCTGCTCTTCTTTCCCTAAGAAGCCAGAGCAATGGCAGTTGGAATGGAGGAAGACCTCTCACCAGTCACCAGGCCGAGAGACCGTGGAGGTAAGCATGGCTCCTCTTCTTTGCCTAAGAAGCCAGGGCAATAGCAGTTGGAATGGGAGGTAGGCCTCTCACCAGTCACTAGGCCGAGAGACCGTGGAGCTAAGCATGGCTATCTACTTTGCCTCAGAAGCCAGAGCAATTGCAGTTTGAATGGGAGGAAGGCCTCTTACCAGTCACTAGGCCGAGAGACCATGGAGCTAGGCACGGCTGCTGTTTTTCCTCAGAAGCCAGAGCAATGGCAGTTGGAATGGGAGGAAGGCCTCTCACCAGTAACTAGGCCGAGAGACCATGGAGCTAAGCATGGCTGCTCTTCTTTGCCTCAGAAGCCAGAGCAATGGCAGTTGGAAAGGGAGGAAGGCCTCTTACCAGTCACTAGGCCGAGAGACCATGGAGCTAAGCATGGCTGCTTGTCTTTGCCTCAGAAGCCAGAGTAATGAAAGTTGGAAAGGGAGAGAAGGCTCTCACCAGTATTGGGCCGAGAGACCATGGAGCTAAGCATGGCTGCTCTTCTTTGCCTCAGAAGCCAGAGCAATGGCAGTTGAATGGGAGGAAGGCCTGTCACCTGTCACTGGGCCAGAGACCATGGACCTTGGCACGGCTCGTCTTCTTTCCCTCAGAAGCCAGAGCAATGGCAGGTGGAATGGGAGGAAGGCCTCTCAGCAGTCACTAGGCCTAGAGACGATGGAGGTAAGCATGGCTGCTCTTCTTTCCCAAAGAAGCCAGAGCAATGGGAGTTGGAATGGGAGGAAGGCCTCTCACAAGTCACTGGGCCGAGAGACCATGCAGGTAAGCATGGCTGCTCTTCTTTCCCTCAGAAGCCAGAGCAATGGCAGTTGAAATGGTAGGAAGACCTCCCACCACTCACTAGACCGAAAGACCATGGAGGTAAGCATGGCTGCTCTTCTTTACCTCAGAAGCCAGAGCAATGGCAGTTGGAATGGTAGGAAGACCTCTAACCAGTCACTAAGCTGAGAGACCATGGAGGTAAGCATGGCTGCTATTCTTTGCCTCAGAAGCCAGAGCAATGGCAGTAGGAATGGGAGGAAGGCCTCTCACCAGTCACTGGGCTTAGAGACCATGGATCTAAGCATGCCTGCTCTTCTTTGCCTCAGAAGCTAGAGGTATGGCAGTTGGAATGGGAGGAAGGCTCTCACCAGTCACTAGGCAGAGGGACCATGGAGCTAAGCATGGCTGCACTTCTTTGCCTCAGAAGCCAGAGCAATGGCATTTGGAATGGAGGGAAGGCCTCTTACCAGTCTCTAGGCCAAAGACCAAGGAGCTAAACATGGATGCTCTTCATTGCCTCAGAAGCCAGAGCAATGGCAGTTGGAATGGGAGGAAGGCCTCTCACCAGTCACTAGGGGCCCAGAGACCATGGAGCTAGCACGGCTGTCTTCTTTCCCTCAGAAGCCAGAGCAATGGCAGGTGGAATGGGAGGAAGGCCTCTCACCAGTCACTAGGGGCCCAGAGACGATGGAGCTAAGCATGGCTGCTCTTCTTTGCCTAAGAAGCCAGAGCAATGGCAGTTGGAATGGGAGGAAGGCCTCTCACCAGTCACTAGCGGAGAC